>PUFA01000264.1:1800000-2055278 GCA_003508835.1 Eonycteris spelaea | reverse complement strand
GTATACTTGAAACCTATATCATTCTTATTAACAAATGTCACACCAATATAATTAATTAATAGTGATATCCTTGTTAACATCATGACTCATTGAGTGTAGAAAGACTGAAAATCTTATCTCCTAAGATCAGGAACAAATGACAACTTTTACTGCTGCTGTTCAGTGTTGTACTGGAAGTCTACCAGAGCAATCAGGAAAAAGAAAAAAAAGCATTCAAATTGAAAATAAGAAGTAAAACTATTTCTATTTGCAGATAACATGATCTTTTATATGGAAAATTCCTTAGAAAACATAAGAATGCTATTAGATCTAATAAGCAAATTAAGCAAAATTCTAGGGCATAAGATGAACTTACAAATTTTAGTCATGTTGCTATACACAGGCAATGAACAACTCAATATAGAAAGTGAGAAAACTGTTTCATTTACGATAGCATTAAAAAGTATAAAATGCCTACACTTAAATTTATTCAAAGTAGTAAAATTTATATAATGAAAACTAAGAAAACATTGTAGAAATTAAAGACATAAATAATTGAAAAGACATCTCATAATCATCGATGGGAAGATTTAATAATCTTATGATGTCAATACTTCCCAAAGTTATCTACAGAATCAATGCAAATTTTAAGAGCCTAACTTTTTATGGAAATGGAAAAGCTGATTCTCAAATTCATAGAAAATTTCAAAGATGTCAAATAGTGAAAAGAATCTTTAAAAAAAAAGTTTAGGATTCATATTTCCCATTTAAAATCTCACTACACAAAAACAAAAATAAAATAAACAAACAAACAAGCAAATAAATAAATAAAATAAAACTCATTACAAAGTTTTATTAATCAAAACTGTGTGGCACTGTCATAAGGATAGACATATAGACCAATGGTATACAATTGAGAATTAAGGATTAAACTCATGTCTATAGCCAACTGATTTTTAACAAGGGTGCAAACATCATTCAATTGGGAAAGAATAGTATCTATAGCAAATGGTGCTGGGAGAAGTAGATGGTTTTACATGCTAAAGAATTAACACATATACAAACATACATACATGTATATATAATTACATGTATATAAGTATATATACATACACACATACATATATACACTCATATATATCATGAGTTATATGTCATATATAAAAAATAACCTAAAATAAATAAACAACTAAATATAAGAACTAAACAATAAACTTCATAGAAGAAAAGATAAGGGCAAATCTGCAAATCTTTATGATCTTGAAATTTGCAATGGATGTTTAGATATGACACCAAAAACATAATCAAAAAAGAAAAAAATAAATTGAATTCAATTAAAATTAAAAACTTTTGCTCATCAAAGGACACTATCAACAAAGAGAAAGATGACTGCAGAATGGGAGAAATTATTTGCAAACATATTTGATAAGGTTTTAATATTCAGAATATATGAAAAACTCATACAAATCAAAAATAAAAAGATAACCAATTTTAAAAGTGAGCAAAGGACATAAATAGACATTTCTCCAAAGAAGACATACAAATGGCAATAAGCACATGAAAAAATTCTCAGCATCACTACTAATGAAGGAAATGTAATCTAAAATTGTAACGAGATACCACTTCATTCCCATTATGATGGCATCATAGGTTGAGTTATGTTCTTTCAAAATTCATGGATGAAGCCCTTAAAAATGCATACCTCATCTTATGGTGATAGTTGGAGATACGGCCTTAAGGAGGTAAATTAAAATGAGGCCATTAGCGTGGCCCCAATCCAATCTGACTAGCGTCTTTATAAGAAGAGGACATTTGCACACATAGAGGCATCAGCAATGTGTGTGCACATAGGAAAGACCAAGTGAGAACTCAGAAGAAACTCATCCTGTCAACACCTTGTATTAGATTTCTAGCCTCCAGAATTTTGAAAGATTTTTGTTGTTGTTGTTTAAGCCACTCAGTTGGTGGTATTTATTACAGCAGCTCTAGCAAACCAATATAGATGGTTATAATCTGCAAAATGGAAAATAAGTATTGGTGAGGATAAAGAGTTTGGAACCCTCATGCATTGCTTGAGGAAATTGAAAATAGTAAAGCCACTGTGGAATAAAATTTAGCATTTCCTCAAAAATCTGAACATAAAATTACATATGATCCAGCAATTCCACTCACAGGTATAATACACAACATAATTCAAAACAAGGACTTAAACAGATACTTGTTTGTGACTGTTGATTGCTGAATTATTCATAGTAGCCAGGGTAGAAACAACCCAAGTTTCTATCAACAGATGAATATATAAATAATATGTGGTATATGCATACAATGGAATATTATTGAGCCACATAATGTTTTTATAGATACTACAATATGGATAAACCTTGAGAACATTATAATAAGTGAAATAAGCCAAACCAAAAAGGAAAACTATTGTAGGATACCACTAATATGAAAATTCTGGAATAAGCATATTCATAGAGAAAGTGAATTAGAGGTCCATCATCTAAAACAGAGGATAATGAGGAATTATTATTTAATAGCTAGAGTTTCTGTTTGAGGTGATGAAAAAGTTTTAGAAATAGTGATATATCCACATAATACTGAATATAATTAAAACCATTCAATTCTACACTTAAAAATCTTTGAAATGGCATATTTTATGTTACATGTATATTTCATCATGATAAAAAAAGTACTACCTAGGTCTCACTCTACATAGATTGAATTAGAACTTGTGTAACCAGAGATGAGTTTATTTTTGTTTTAGCACTTGTTGTTATTGTAGTTGTTTGTTTTGCTATTGTTTCTGTTTTAAAGTGAATCTCTCATATATCTTCTAACCAGTTTATATACAGGTGCACTCTATTTCTACATGTTTATTTTGTATCAAACCACCCCACTTATGTTTCTTATTATTTGTAATAGTTTTTAAATTGATCTCTTTCTATATGCATAATCTTACCCAACTTAAAACAAGAAGAAATGAAGTACTGATACATGCTGCAACATAAATGAATCTTTAAGATATCATGCTAAATTAAGCCAGACACAAAATATCACACATTGTATGATTTCATTTGTATGATATATCCATATAGATAAATTCATAGAGACACAATGCAGATTAGTGTTTCCTAGGGGTTTGGGTAGAGAATGGGAATGAGGATAAACCCTTCAATGGATAAAGGGTTTTACTTTGGAGTAATAGAATATTTTAGAGCTAGATAGATATGGTGGTGGCACAATATTGTGACTGTACTAAATGCCATTAAATTGTTATTTTGAAATAGTTTTGTGTAATGTAAACTTTACTTCAAAAATCACTTTGTAAAAAAATGTCAAGTTAAAGAGGTAATTTGCAAGGTAAAATTAAAATTGTTAAATGCCATATTTATGTGGATATATAACTGAGCTTTCTATTCTTTTTCATTTTTTTCTGTCCAACTATTCACCAATTCTATAATATTCTGGTTAATGGGACACTATAGTAATTAAATTTGAGTAGTGTGAATCCTCTTTTTATTCATTTTAAAATTGATTTAGCTACTCCTATATAAATTTTATAACAGGCTTGTATATCTAGTAAAAAAAAAAGAAACTGTTGGAGTTTGATTGCATTAAAATTATAGATTGATTTTGGTAGAATTGGAATCTTAACTATATTGAATGTCTTATCCACAAACACATTATATTTTTCCACTTATTAAGACGTTTTAATTTTATCAATATTTTGCAGTTTTCAGTATACAAATGGTGCATAGATAGTATAAGTAAATAATTTTATTGGAACAATAGAAAAATGCTCTTTATTTTGAAAGAAGTTGTAAAAACATTACTGAACATGCCTGTGTACCAGCTTCATTCAATAATAACAATATATAACCAGCTTCATTCACTAATAACAGTATATAACCACAGTACAATGATCAAAACTAGGAAAATATTAGTACAACGCTATTTAAAAACTACAGACTTTATTTGGATTTAATCATATTTGTCATATAATTGTGTCTGTATGTGTTTCTATAAAATATTATCATATGTGTAGATTCAGGTAACTAACACCACAATTGGGATATAAAACTATTTCATCAGTCTTGAAATTACAACTTGTCTCCACCCCTAGATGCCTGACAGCCACTGTTTTGTTCTCTGTTGTAATTTTTTTCAATTAGAGTGTTGTATCAATTGAATAAAATATTATGTAACCATGGACATCTGTCTTTTTCTTTTTTTTCCAGTCGGCATATACCCCTTGAGATACATCTAAGTTGCTATGTATCAAAAGTTTCTCCTTTGTACTGCTTGGATGTATCACAATTTACTTACCTATTCACCAGCTGACAGACTTCTGAGCAGTCTTTAGTTTGAGGCTATTACAACTAAAGCTGTAATGAACATTCACTTACAAGTTTTTATGTAAACATTTTTATTTTTTAAATTTTCTAAGCTAAATACCTAACAGAGTGATTGCTGGGTTGAGAAACTGCCAAACCGTTTTTCAGAGTGCTTGTACCATTTTTCATTTTCAACAGCAATGTATAAGAGGTCCAATTGTACTGTATCCTTACCAGACTTTGGTATTGTCAACACTTTTTTTTAAATGTAATTATTCTAATAGATGTGTAGGGGTATCTCATTAGAGGTTTAACTTACTATGTTGCTGCAGATTCATGGTTCCAAGATATGGGGTATGAGACTTGGGCAGTTGGAGAAAAATGTGGGGAGCTGTAGGCAACTGCGACATAGTTCTTTATTCCAGCAAGGGCTGGGCACCGCCTCACAGGGCGGCAGTGTTATCTAGCAAAGGCACAGCACCACCTCACCCCCCACCCTCCACCCACCCTCCCTGCCACCACCCATGATGATAACACCTTTTATATACAGGTTAGTCAATAGTGGCACACTGCCAGGTTATGGGAGCCTGTGCACCTGTACTGGGCACATGTTACATAAAGGGAGAAGTGTTGAGTCTCTTCTACTTGGAAGTTAGCTACAGGTGTGAGAAGGAGCCTGATTACGGTTATTGTTCTTTCTTCACACATTTATATTTCCCTAACAATTAATGCTGTTGAACATATTTTCATATGTTTACTCGCCATCTATATATATTCCTTGGTTAAATGTCCATTCATGATGGTTGACCATTTTTTAATTGAATTGTTTGTTATTATACTGTTGAGTTTAGGATATTCTTTTTGTATTCTAGATAGAAGTCTTTTGTCTGATATGTGATTTGAAAATATTTTTGAAAGTGTGGAGTGTCCTTTTTACTTTCTTAACAGTGTTTTTGCTTATTAAACATTTTAACTTGTGATGAAATTACCAATTTGTGTTTTTGGTGTCAAGCCTAAGAACTCTTTGCTTAACCCTAGATCCTGGGACTATTCCCCCAATTTTCTTTTTAAAGTTTTATAATTTGGAAAGGACCTATTAGAGCTATCATAATTTAGATCTATGAACCATTTTGAGTTAATTTTTGCAAAATATTTAAAATTTAGGTTGAGGGTGTGCTTTTATTTTGTTTTGTTTTATTTTGTTTTCTGGCATATAAAATTCAATTGTTCCAACACCATCTGTTAAAGGAAAATAAACTTTCTCCATTAAGTTGCTTTTCTATCTAGGCTAAAAATCATTCAGTGGTATTTGTGCAGATCTATTACTGTACTTTCTATTGAGTTTCATTGATCTATGTTAGTATTCTTGTGTCAATACCACACCATCTTGATTACTGTGATTTAGTAATATTTTATTGAAATTTTTACCTATAAGTTCATGAAGGATATTTGGTCTTGATATTGGGGTTACCCTTACTTTGTAATATGAGAGGAAAGTGTTTCCTTCTCTTCAATTTTCTGAGACTGTGTAAAATTGTTATTTTTTCTTACAGTTTTAATAGAATTTGTCCCTGACACCATAGGTATTTGTAATTTTCTTATTAGGAAGAATCATAAGTACAACTTTATTTTTTTTAACAGATATATTCAATTGTTAACTAGATTCAGGTGATCAATTATTCTTCTGTGTATTTTGATAATACATTTTTTAGTGGTCCATTTTATATAAGTTGTTGAATTTTGAAGTGTAATATTATTTGTAGTAGTATGTTATTATTTTTTTCCTGTATGTGGGCTGTGTGGGGGACTCTCTTGTCCCACTGTGGTGAAATGGGTAATGAAAATCTTTTCTGTTTTGATTTTGGCCTGTAGAGAGTAAAGGTTATTTATCTTTTTTAAAAAAAGTTTGTTTTTTATTGATAGTCTCAATTCTTTTTTATGCTTTAATTTAATTTTTAAAAATTTTCTGTAGTACTTATTGACTTTTCAATTTGTCTTTTTTTTCTAGTTTTGCAAGATAAAAGATTAGATTATTTATTTGAAAATTTTCTTATTTTCTAAAATTTAAGGCTGTAAGTTTCCCTCTGAGCACTGTTTTATTACTATCCCACAAATCTTTTATGTTGCCTTTTTTAAAATTTTCAATCAGCTCAAAATCTATTATAACTTCTTTTGAAACTTCTAGACCTCATTATAGAATAAAGTCTGTAGACTCTTGAGGCTTCATCTGAGACCTATTGAATATTTATGTAATTTTAAGATTCTTTAACTTTTAACATGCTTATGTCATCGTATTTAAAGTAAGATTTTTGTATACATCATATAGTTGGGTCTGGATTTTTTTTTTTAATGACATCTGAAAATCTATTTTTTAAAAAAAATCAGTGTAGTTAGGCTGTTTACATTTAACATAATTATAGCTGTGGGTTATATTTAGTTCTACCATTAGTTTTCTCTTTGCCTTCTTTTCTTCTCTTGTTTTTCTTTGTTTGTTTTTTTTTTTTTTTTAATAAATAGCCATGAGAAAGAAGGAAATCCTGCCATTTGCAACAACATGGATGGAACTCAAGAGGATTATGCTCTGAGGTAAGTCAGACAAAGAAAGATAAAACTGTATGATATCATTTATATGTAGAATCTCAAAAAGCAAAACTCCTAGAAACAGAGAACAGAATGGTGGTCACCAAGTTCTGGGGAATGCGGAATTGAGAAAATGTTGGTCAAAAGTTGCGAGTAGGAGACTTAATTTCTGAAGACCTATGCACACCATTGTGATTATGGTGAGCAAAACTATAGTATATAATTCAAAGCTGCTAAGAGACTAGATCTTAAATGTCTTCATCACAAAAATAAAGTGATAATTATGTGTCATGCTGGAAATGTTAGCTAATGCTACAGTGGTAATCATATTATAATATATAAATGTATCAAGTCAACACATTGTACATCTTATATTTACACAATTTATTTGTCAATTGTATTTCAATAATAATAAAAAAAAGATGTGTGATTCTTTATGGTAGAAAGATATGGCCGTTTACAGGGTAATACATTAAATTTCTTGAGGTTGGAATTAGGAAGAGAACCTAATTGTACCTACCTACACAGCATACCAAAAGATTATTTGGAACATAGATGGAGGAAAAGAATGTAAGAGAACCATGAGACACAGGTCCTGCCTGAACCAATCTGGACCCAGACGTGGCCCCACCATTAAACGTTCCACCTCTTTGTGTCACTATTTCTAAACCTGAGAAACGCTGGAGTTAGCTCTTCACTGTCCCTTAGTACCATCGTTTTACAAATGGATGAATCATAAGTGTGGCCCAGCATTACATTTCACTTTATTATTATTCTGACAGAATGCAAACTTCATGAGAGCAAGAAATGTGTTGTCATCACTGTTTTTAATCTTATACCTAGAACAGAGCTCAATTCTTAGTGCAAATGTGAGTGAAAGAATATGACTTTCAAAATAGTGGCTATGCCTTATTCATTCATCTGCACCCCTCATAGTTCTTAATACAGTGTCTAGTTTATGCTAAATATTCATTAGTTTTATTCTGAATTTGACTACTAAAGTCAAATTTAGATTTTATTGCTTTCTTTTTTTTTTCACTCTCATATTATCTGTTTCACTGACTTTATGATTTGCATGGGTAATTAAAAGTGACTTGTAAGAAAACGTTTTAACAGCTCATTCTGCTGCAAAAATTTATATATCATATATTTGAAATTATCATCGATGTTACATCATTAACTTACCTAGAGTCACTTGCAGAGACTCTTAACCTGGTTGTTCTCTAGTCTCTGGTCCCACTTAAGATCAATTAAAAAAATAATTTAGGAGTAAAGCTAGAGTACAGAGATATTTTAAAATATCTTCGGGTTATAATAATGTTCAGCCAAAAATGAGAGCTGCACATGTGTTACAGATATAACATTGCTTTCATGTCATTTCGCTTTTCTTTGGCTGAGTCCTGGGCTAAATCGAATCTTTGTGTTCACATCGATTGATTCCTCAGTAAGTTCAGGGGCTGCAGCTTCATTAGCAAATGACAAAGGGCACACTGGATGTGTGTTTACAGCTTCAGACCAGTCATTCCTGGATCTAGCTATTTGTCCTAAGCATTTGCTCAGTCACATTTAGTCAGTTAAGATCCATAATCAGAAGACTGAAGCACTGGGCTGTGTGCAACAAGGAACAGGAAAGAAAGGGACAGGAGGGTTCACTGCGGCATAGAACAATAGTCTTCAGTAGTCTGTAAAATCTTTGCTCAGCCTATTTGGAGGACAGAGAACAAAGGACCATTAGATGATATTAGCAGACAGAACATTGAGAATAGGTAATATAAACATTTCATTTTGCGCTCCCCTCAGTCCCAGAAATATTGAGCTAGTGTCCGCAAGTGAGTCCAATGAGATGGGCAGAATCTAAGGACCTCAGGCAATCTTTCCAACTGAGAATACCGTGAATGTTATATCATCACCGTCACCAAATCGATCATTCTGAAATGTTAATTGCTTACTGGTAACTTCTAACCATGCACAGTCTTAGTTCCAACAGGTGGTGTAAGGTGGACCTCAGCGCCTTGCAGTAATATCTTCTACCACTTCCTCTTCTTTTTTATTTTTTTTTTTAGCAAGTGTGAAATCCAATTCTTTGAAACTTTAAGGAAAATCTTGCCATCCCTTCAGATTTCTTTCCCCCTACAAGCTCGAAGAGGCAGAAGAGGGGACTGGCAGGTGGCATTCCCAGCGTGAAGCCAGATGGGGAGGAGTTAGAGCTGAGCTCAGTCCTCTGGGGGCAATGCCAAAGCGCTCCCTCTCCCTAATGTCACTGCTGGAGATTTTAAAAGTTCTGGATGATGGGTATCCGTTTGTTTTAAAAGCATCTTGCTTTTGTCCCCCACCCCACCTCCTGCCTCCCACCTGGAGACACACACAGAACAAAGTGCTTCAAAATCTTCCTGAAAATCTCTGTAAAGAAAGGTGCCCTGAGTTGTTATTAATTGTATTCCTGAAGCTGAAATGAACCCAGCTCTCCTGTATTTTAATAAAGCCAGGCAGCCATCAACATCCCACCCCTTCCTCTTTGATTCCTTCCCCCAATTACCCTCACCCTCCCCCGCCTTCCAGGTCCCTATATCAGCCTCCTCTGACAAACCCAATAGGGAAAGTCTTTCATTTCAGTCATTTACTTACAAGTTACATTGTTCCCTCCCCTAGCTGTAACCTTATCTAATGGTGGAATAAGAGATCTAAAGGAAATAGACTTGTCCAGATAAAAACTGTGAGACTAGAGATTCTCTCTGAGGCCTCTGAAATCCCAAGCTTAACTCCTGCTGTGTGTAAAACTTCTGGTGTTGTGTCACCCAGGACAGTTACTTGGTAAGCAACCTGATAGAAATTTCTGTATCGAATAAGATTAGACTCTGGGTAATTATGCATTCTGATGATAGGATAGTGGAGTCTTCTGTTTGTTTATTTTGCCTTGTTTTGCTTTATATTTAAATTTAAATTTCAGTTATGGCTGCCCCGTAATGCTAAAGCTGCCTGGTGCTAACTTCTTAAAGCCAGCTTGTGTTCATGCCACAGCTACATCCATAGCCGTAGCAGTGAGACTTGAGGAAGCTTAGAAATTAAAAAAAACAATTAAATAAGCAAACAAAAACACCCGAGAGAGTTAAAGGGTTTTCTAAACTCTGTGTATTGTGGATCAAAGGGTTTACTAATCCTCTTTTAAAGATTAAGGAAAGGTAACTTCTTTCCTTCCTTCCTTCCCTTCCTTCCTTCCTTCCTTCCTTCCTTCCTTCCTTCCTTCCTTCCTTCCTTCTTCTTTCTTTTCTTCCTTCTTTCCTTCCTTCCATAAACCATGTTATAATTACAGGATTCAAGGCACTTTGGTAGAAAATACATGTTAGTCTTAGATCCCATGATACTTCATACATCTTAAGAGTTTTGAGTAACTTTTCTGCAAAGAAATAAAAGTGTTTTGGTTTATTTTACAGTAGCTTCTGTTTGTGTGTATATGTGTATTTTGTATGTATATATCTGTATAAATAAATGCATTTAAGTGAATATGCATATGCATGTATGTATGCATGTGCACATGTATGCATGTATGCTAATTATATATATAGTCTCTTATTAAAAATAATTTAGTCTTATTATAGAAAAGAACAAACCATAGGAAAAATAAATAACCATGGCTCCATTACACACATCTAAACTATTGGTGTATTTCCTTCTAGCATTCAATTACTCTAAGCCTCTCTTTTTACGTGATTTTATGGGTCAAGGAAAATACTTTATTTCAGGTCTTTTTCAATCAAGTGTCAAGCCTTAGACTGTGGTGTGGGAATGGACTGGATTCTCTTTTTGCATCTCCAGCCTGGCCATAGACCTCCCAGCACATAAATCTCTCTGTAGAGAAGAACTGACCACCCTCACTCCTTTTTATGATGAGCCCTATAAATATTAAATGGGAAAGGCTTGTGTTTTTATCTAAGTACTTTTCAACATAGAAAGTGTATAAGGGCACCTGACTTAGAACTCAAGGCAAACATTCCAGAGCATTCCATGCCTGCCTGATTAAAACTTAAGATTTGAAAATCACCCCTTGTTATAGGACGTGACTAATCTCTCTCACACAGATGCACTGGGTGAAGCCTGAACAGGAGGAATTACTGTATGTTTGTGTGCTTGATACAAAACTGCACTGAATGTTTTTTAAGATTTGGCAGGATGTGGCAGGCACATTAATAATTCCCTTTGAATAATGATCCTCTCCCTCTTTACGAGCTAGCAATCATTTTTTCTCCTTTTGGCCATTTGGGCCCAATAGCATGATCATTTTTTTTTTTTTTCTGGATTATAGCAGGGCACAACAGAGAAGAAATGCAGAACCAGAATAGTCTTCAGTGAATTTCCAGGCCCTCTGGCTGTTCTGTCTCATTGTACAAATAGAGTCAGCTATATATTATCTTCCTTTAACTCATGATGAGACCATTTCTCTCTCAGCCTTTTACACCACTGAAGGAAACTCTAAGTATTGTGTACCAGCTTCCTGGTTTCTTAGTGTTCAGTCTCCTCTCAAAGACTTTCCTCTTTGGCCAACTTCTGTTTTTTTTCCACATGCTTCCCAAGTCCCAGTCCTCTGACAGTGATGGTTGACTACCCCTAAAGCCGATTTTATGGGCTTGCAACTAGTACAGTCATACAGGGCCCAGCCAGAAGGCCTTGTACCCTGAAGTCACTACCTTGAAATTCTTAATAATTTGTTCTTTGAAGTAAAGTAGCTGAGACAATGGAGCATGTGCTAGGACATGGAACTTTGGCTCCTAAATTCCTGAGTCCACCTTTTTCCGCATTTCTCTGGATTATTTCTTAGCTGTCTGCTACCCTTTTCTCGGTTCTCCTGGCTTAGCGATTCTTGCCACTTTCTGCTCTCCAGGTTGAAAAAAGTTAAAGAGAGAAAGACAGAGAAGCAAACACTATTGAGATAACATTGTATAAATCACATATTATGATTTTTTTTATTTTTTATTTTCAAACCTCAATTTGTATATTTATACACATATGTGTGTTTTTGCATTCATTTAGGTGCCTTTATTTTTAAAAAGCTCTTCAAAAATTAAAAGAGTAATATATGGATACCTTGGCGTTTAGGCATGAGTGTAGTCAAGGTCATAATGTCAGGCCTTGCTGTGCAGTTCAAGGTCATCAGTACTCCTAATGATGCATATGGGTAACCTTGAGCGCTTTGAGATGAGGACACCAGAAAAGTAATGGGAAACAATATAAAATCTCTAGCTTTGCAGGTTATGCAATTTATTTCTTTTAAAAAGCTAAATATAATTCATTATTAATACTTTATAAGTCATAGAAAAACTCTGCTGTTTACCTAGACTGATGCTTAATGCTATATTTTTTTAATGCAGATCCTAATTTAGTAGGTATGGGATAGGACCCAATATTTGTCAAGCTATCATCAGATGCCAAAACTGCTGACCAATGGGTCACACTTAAGTAACCAGAATCCTGCAGATGCTGTTGTGGAAAGGATGCTTTAAGACACTTTCTTCACGCTCTTTAGGAAATTTTTTTGTTACATATTAAAACTTTCTTTCAGGAACTCAAATTTTACGAAAAGGAAATTCTTCTATCTAATCTGAGGCTTTCAAACTATAGTAACTCATTTATTCCCATATCTTTCTCAGTAAAGAAAGGCTTGTGGCTGGTTCTGTTTATCTTCTTAGTTTGGTTTGAAAATTGTCATACTACCCGGCCTTGCCTTCCTCTCTGCCCAGTTTATATACTGTAAACTTACTTTCCTCTTCTTCCTTCTTTTCTTCCTTCTCCACTTTTTTCCATTTTTCCTCCTTTTCTTCCATCCTCCCTCTCTTCCTTCTTTCCTTTTAAGTTTAGTGCATTTCCAAGTTGATTTAGAGATATTTCTTGAAATTGTTTTTCCTCTAACTTCCCAAATTCATTGTTTTTCACTGTTTATCTTTGCCTGATTCCATCACTGCAGAGATTCCCTGGTGGACAATATCAAATATGCATCCCCAAGCATCTACATTTAGGAACATAAATGTAGGAAGATATGGAGTTTCATTTATTTATTAAGGGCACTGGGAAAACACCAACATGGGAATGAACTGTAGTAGCGTTCTCCAGATGTTGAAAAATCTGGCTTGGTTTTGGGGATGCTGGTAACTATTTTCTTTTCTAATGTAGTCATAACACCTAAAGAGAATCTTGGGTCCCCAAGCATAAAAGATGCAAGGAAATGGTGAATTGAAAAGCCCCTCTGGGAGCAAGTCTAAGTTAACTGACTGTGACTGTGACGGTGACATTCATTTTCTGCCTGCTGCCAGTGCTAAAATCATGGTTAGACAGAAGAGCAGAAGTTAATTGCCTCTGGGAAAAGGTCCCTGCGTTAATTGTCACGTTAAAGTTCACATTGCATTAAAGCTTTGAGCTCAGGTTTATCTTAGCAACTGGGCTCAGAGGAGTCATGGAATCTTATGTTTATACCTAATGACTCTTCTCCAGAGAAATTTTCCACTTCCATTGAGACCAAAATGGAACAACATTTAGCTTGAACTATAGTTTGAAAACCTTGGCAAGTCCAGGAAGCCTGGAGAGAGGAAACTTGATTTTGTCAGAGGATGGGAGATTTGGGTGAGGTATACCAAGAAGAGCTAGCTCCTAGAATGTAGAGATTCAGGAAGGCTAACGTGACTGACAAAGATGATCCTGAGTTATGTTATCAATTCAGCACAGTGTTACTGATGGCAATGACGCACAAGTTAACAAAGAAACCATGAGCAAAGCCATATTTCATTCACTGGCTATGTGGGTAAATGAGAAAAGGAAGCTACCAATAACGTTAATAATTTGGGAGTGGTAGAGAAAAGTCATCTTTCTTATTAGCACCTAGAATAGCGATGCCATTGTCACCTATTACAAAATAGTCATGAGAGTGTAGAGTATAGTCAGGTGTCAGATGGGTACTGAATTTATCAGGGTGATAACTTCATAAGCTGTATAAATTCTAATCATTATGTTATATACCTGAAACTAATATAATGTTGCATATCAACTATAATTGAAATAAATAAAAACAAAAATTAAAAAAGTATTTAAAACTTTTTTAAGTATTAAAAGAAACATTGCATGTAAAGCAATTTTAACACCATATTGTTGTCAGGCACTCAACAATCTTGAAAATCTGATACAACATCCCAATTTATTTCCCCTGAGTTTTTCTAAACTAAAGTTGTTTAACTGTGTCCTGCTTGAGGTTTTTATATTTTGTTCCAAGTATGTGAGAGATTTGTCTACTACATGAGAAAGTCAACTCCTTAAGGAATGCTATTATGTTGTATGTTTCTTTGAATTTCTTTCAGACACCCAGATAGTTGTGTTTGGTTCAATTCAGTTTAAATTTATTGAGCTTCTGTCAGTAATAGACATGCTACCGGGCACTATGACATGCACAACAATGAATATGACATAGGGACTGTCACAGAAATATATAGTATTTATTATAGAACTAGTTGATTATATTGAAAGAAGACTGCGATAAACTCCATAGAAAAGATGAGATTAATATCCAGTGAGGGTAATGAAGAAGAAAAAATAATAATTTCTTCTTATGAGATTTTGCTAGCCCTTAAAGAAAAGATATGAATCAGACCTTTGTTTCAACCTTCTGTCCTTCTGTAAGAGGTAAAGGACAATAGCTTTTTGAATCATACTAAATTGCTAGTAGTCAAGAGTGAAACCAACCCACAGTGTTGAGTCCTGATTTCTATGTCATTATAATATGCAAAGAGTATTGAACAATCGCTTAGACAGACACTTCTGCTTTCATGAAAGGCATTCAATCTTTCAACACAAGTAGTTGTTATTTGATTTTACACTTCCTTGCAACTTCTCATAATCTGGTGTAGTTTAAGACCAATTTTCTCTCATTCAGTGGAAGATTACTATCTGGTATAATCCTTTATATTCCAGAAGAAAATTAGCTTTTATTTTTTTCATGTAGTTTATCACAATTCTCTTTCACCTAATCTTTTAAAAAAATAGATTATATTTTTTACTCATTACTTTCGTAAACCCTCGCAGTTCATCCAAATCTCCGTAAGTTGAACCAGACTTTGGACAGTGGGGAGGCTGTAGCCAGGGTTAGAACAAAGAAATTGATTACCCTCAGCTCTACTTTACCCAAGGTCAGCCCATTGTTCCATCTGAGTACAGTAACATGCAAATTACCTTAACAAAAGGACATCACTTTCAGTTTGCCAAAATTCTAACAGTCAGTTCGCCAAAATTCTAAATTGTTTCCTTGAGAAAACTAAGGAATTTGGGTTGGCAATTGAGATTAACAACAATAGAACAGCAACTGGTTTTGTAAGTGTTTCTCCAAGTCCTAAGATGATGGACCTGAATGGACCATCCAGCAGCCTTCTGTGTCTCTCTTGCCCCTGCAGTGGATGATGTGGCATTGGGCTCTCTGCTTTAGAGCTAGCTGAGAAACAAACCACACTCTGCTTGCTTTCTACAGGATTTCTTTCTCCTGGGTTAAATATATTTAACCTTTAGAATAAAGCAATATGGTTTTTAAACATCTCCTGATAAGGCTTTCTGATTTAGACCTTTGAGGTTTTTATTCACCTGAGTGGTTTCCCTTAAGCATGTAGAAAAGACTATTGGTAGGTGTAATATCTTCTCTCTTTTGTTAGGAGACCGGGGACCAAGATTGTCAGTCTGCTAAGACACTGTGATTGTATTCGTGTTTTAGCCACATGGAAACACAGACAAGTTGCTGCTCCGGCTCATTTGGGTCATATTCTAGGCTGATATCACTGAGTATCAACAGCTTTTCATAGTTTCTAAGAAAAACTGTTTCCTAAATGTGCAGCAGGAAGTAGGAGGTTATTATCTCTGTTCATAGGTGACATGTATGATATTTATTAGGATTGTTACAATAGTGGAAAAATCAACCACCAGAAATAACTTGCTAGGACCATGGCTATATTTTAGGGGAACAATTAAGGGGAAAAGGCCCTCTGGATATGTGTAAATGTCAAGGGCTGGGAATCAAGAGACCTTCTACTAATTAGCTAAATAAAGTCTTATTGGGTTACATCATCCATTTGGGTCTTAGTTTTCTTACTATGAACAGAAATACTAATCTCTCTTCTTCCTAACAATCAAAGATATTGTGAATATTATATAAAGTGAAAGGTGTCAAAAAACTTTGAATAAAAAATACTAGGAGAGAATTATGTTTTCTGTTCTCTATCACTCTGATGGAGTGAATCAGACATATTCCTCTGTTACTTTCTTTATATTCACATAAAGGTCTTTTAGTAGAGGATACTAGATTTCCAGGAGGACTCAGATTTTAGAAGTAGAATAATGCTCAAAAAATCACTGGGCTGAGAATCTTGGACTTAGGGCGAAGACATTATCGAAGGTGTTGCTAACTATTCACTTCTCAACTGATTGAAGTGACAGGAATAAACAAATATCACATCTGCAAGCAAAGGAGACTCGTACAGATGAAAGTCTCTAGAATATATCATATAGATCTTCAAATAATCAAGAGGGTTCTGTTTCACGTAACTAGGGCAAATATACCTGCAAAAAAAAATGATGAAGGTGATGATAGAGTTGCAGTTCAATGTCATTAATAGGAGGTATAAAATCTCCTTATCCTCAACTTGGAAAAGAATTGAACATTATTCCTGGCCTTTAGTATGACCCATATTTGGAATAGAGAAAGGAACATAACTGATATTCCTCAGGGACTGGAAATTTTTAGGCCTGGTTTTAAAAATCCTTCTCTTTTATGTATAAATATTTATATGTGAGTGTCTATTGCTTCCAGTTGAAAAGAAACGTATTGCTTATAGCAGTCCTATTGAAAGAGGAAAGGATTTCAATGGTGTAGAGTCTAAGAATCCTCAAAGACTTCAGAAGGGAAGAGAGAGTAATTGTGCACTGAGAGACTGGCATGAGAATATGTCCACCGTGGAGGGTTGAAGAAGGAATGGTATACCTGTGAAATTCAGTGAACGTACAGGTTTCAGAGACTGGGAAGTCCTGCAGATGGCACTGAGACTCTGTCAGCTTCCAGACTTAAAAGTCCTGAGAAAGACTGAGGCATGGTTTTGCAAGACCTGGATGTGAAGTGAGACACATAGGATGTCCATTCCAGCTTTCAGATGCTCTGATTGTCTGGTCTCTAGAGACTTCCTGGGATGATACACAGTTACAAAGCATTTTGGATTCCAATCTATCATATCTTTTGATGCAATTTGTGAGTTAAGAAAGGAAGGAGCATGGGCAAATAAAGATTAGAATTGATGAAACTTCAACGAAAACTCACTTTACTACAAGTCCCAGTATCAAAACCAACTCCTATGACTTTCCCAGACACAGACACACAGGTTGCCTTTGTGCAACTCTGAGGGATCAGAAAGGTTCCCATAGTAACTTCGGAAATACAAAGGGAAGTTGGAGAATTTGTATAGTTCCTAATAAGCTCTCTAAGTATCCCTTAGAGATAGATATGAATTCAAATCCCAGCTCTGACCCTTGTCAGCTGTGTGACCTTATACAAGTTTATTTAATCTCCTATCTACTCATTTTTATCACCATTATATGGAGATAATAATAAATTATATATTGGGTTTTTGAGATGCACAAAGGAGATAACAACTTATTTGTACTTCAGTTTCTGAGACTCATTGTGATTATTATTAATTTGTTATTAGAATTCTCCATAAGCTGGATCTGCTAAAAGGGGGGGGGGAGAGAGACAGAGACAGAGACAGAGACAGAGAGAGAGACAGAGAGAGAGAGAGAGAGAGAGAGAGAGAGAGAGAGAGAGAGAGAAAGTATAATGGGAAAGGAGAAGGGAAGGTTTGGGAAAGTTGAGTCGGGTAAGCTAGTCTAATGGAGTTGGTGAGAGGTCTTAATGCGAAAAGAAAGGAGTTTAGTCCTGGTGTATTTCATGGGAAGTGGTATAATAAGGCTTGAAGGGATGAATGGAAGAGATGTGTTTAAAATAACAATCAAAGAAGATGCCTTTAACATTTCCTACCTTCCTAGGCTCAGTGGAATTGGAAGAATTAATGAATAAAGTATTTAAGATTATCAAATGAAATCTCAAGTAGTATAATAATTTTATTAAATGTTTATTGAACATGGTAAAGAATATCTAGATAACTATACTTTCTACCCAGAGAGTTTAGAATATAATTGCAATATTTTTATTAATCCTCTTGAGGACAGAGGAAATTTGAGCTAAACAATAAGTTTGAAATATATCTGAAGACTTTAGATGGATATGTCATCTAGTCATCATAATATGCTCTCTGAATTTTTAGAACATAATTTTAGTGTTGTCATTATAGTGTATTAATACTAATACTGATACTAATGAAAATAAAAGCCAAAGAAATAATATGCCAGACACTCAGGTGGATACTTCATATATGCTAACTCTAATCCTGACAACAAATCCTGAGAGGTAGGATTAATATACCTACTACAGAGATGAGTAAATTGAGGTTGAGGGAAGTTATTCAATATTATATAGCTAGAAAGTGATGTATTTGATTCTATAAACCACCAAAACCCAGCTCCTGCACCATGTTTTGTCCATTATCACTTAAGAGAATTGGATAGGCTGGGAGTATATGAGTAATATGATTCTAGTTTTTGTCTTAAACTAGAAGTTCTTACATAGACTCTATAGATTCTCCCTAAGGTGTTCATGGAATGCCATAAAATTCTTTACAAACTTGTATATTTAATATGTTTATGCATTTTTCTGCATAGTAGGTCTAGAAACTTCACCAGATTCTTGAAGGAGTTCATAATCCATATAAAGGTAAGAACCACTGTGTGCATCTTAGTCTAACTCTATGTATTGGACAGGTTCCAGAAATATGCTTAGCATGATCCTTATTCTTAACTGCTTAGCTCAGTTATCAGGATAGGCAAGGATATGTGTGTGAGAAGGGGCAGAGCCAGGAATGAGGATGGGTGACAGATTCAGGATCTTTCTTTCTTGCAGCTTTCCTCAACTACTTCCTGTTTTTGAGCATTCTCTCATGGCCAGAGATATTGGAGAAACTACTAAAGGCTATAACCAACCCAGCCCCAGGCCCATCTCAAACATTAGCTTTTCTTTTATACGTTCCTTTATGCTCACAGAAGGGTTAACTACCCTTTCATGTGTGTACATCTCAGTATAAACTCCTATTCAAGACATTATGTTACATAATAATTATTTATGTGTTCACCCCCTTCATAAGACTTTGCATTTTTCTTAGGCAAGAACTACATCATATTCATCTTTTTATTTTATATCTGTAGTATGGTGCCTATAATATGGTCAGCACTCAACAAAAGCTTTGTTAATAGACAAGTGGTTGGATAGGTGGATGGACTGACAAGCGAAATATTTGTTATACTCTAGAAAGCTAAGATACTGAAGAACATGTGATGGTAGATAAGAATCAACTCACTAATTCGGGGCTAGGTTATACAAAGACTTATGTTAGTGAAATTAGTGATGACCCTAGGGAGGAAATACATATCACAGGTGGATTGCTGCTTTTCTTATACTAATGGGTATAGAAGGAAGATTTGCTATAACAGAATTTTGCAAAAGGTATAATTTTTCCATTTAGAATAATAAAGTTAGGTGATTGAAAAGACATAGTGTGCTGCAAAACTTGTATCAGTTTTCCAGCCCTCTGCAAAAGGCACACTATAGTTGACTTTCCAGCTCTTGCTTTATGTAATTTGGCTTAATAGAGAGTGAAAGCTTTTCATGCTCACAAAAGCCTAATATTAGCATCTCAGTAATGTATTCAAGTTGTCACCAATCCAATGGGCTATAGATCTTGGAGGAATCTAATAGGACAGGAGAATTCCTGATATTTTAGAGTATCTTTGACAGTGAAGAGGATAATAATCTTAAACAATCTGTCAGGCTTATGTTCAATAAAAATTCCTGGCTTGTTAGCCTAGCTAATCTTTGAGTTATCTGTGTTTGAACAGAAAACGCTGTTATCTCTTATCCCATCTATTCCTGTGGCGAACAATGAGACTGTACTCACTGCTGGAGCCAGTCTTAATAACATCATCCTCATCACCACGGGGACACTGTCCTTTTGCAAAAATGAGTTAAGTTTACCCTAAAAAAGTCCAAGGGTTCTCTTGAAATATAATCTGAATTCTCCAGTGGGATTAAGGGATAATCCATGGGAGGGGGTATGAAAGAATAAGCATTTCTAAATTTTACTGTAAGCCCCCTGAATTCCAAGACTTACAAAAGAAAATCTAATCTTCAAATAAAGAGATAAAAGAAATGTACTTTACAGAGGCAGTTAGGTATTTACCCAGTAGGATGATTTATGTTTTTATACATTCTAGGGTACACTAGAATAACCTTCCAATTTTTCAATAAGCCTTGTTGCCTGGCATCTCAGGAGACCAAAGCTCAAGAATACAGATAAGTCTGGACTTTTGGTAGAACTCACCTGATCTTTCATATTGTAAAATGGAGTTGTACATTTGCTATTCTTTGGTAAAGCATACTGTCAGTGTTGACATTATCATTTTTTTTTTCAACCCAAGAAATTTTCTGGCTGGTGGTTTCAGCAGCTAATGTCCCTGACAGAGCAGGCAGAATGTTTTAAAGAACGGAACTCATGGCTGTGCTGTTGGTGCTAAAAAAAGAGGACAAAAAGACTACATCTATACCTTCTAGGGTTCTGGGCTCCTGACCCAGTCAAGTATAGGGGAAAGCTGACTAATTAAGGAAACAAGGCATTTTTGAAGGGCAGGACATTATTCTCTTTTTATATTTGGGACAAATGTTTTCCAGACTCAGAGAAGTGCAGTAACCTATATAAAATCGCAGAGCTCATGTGTGATGAAACTGGATATAGCTCTGTGCTCCAAGCAAGATCCATGCTACACATTTTTTTTCTTTTTAGTAGAAAAACAAGCAGCTGTTTGAACCTAATCTTGAAATTTATCCATATATTGTATTAATCTATGAGTGCTTCCTACCTTTCCTTTATCTACCCTCCAACCTGAACATCGTTGTACTTTTATTTTTACAAATGGCACTGCAACATCAATGAAGCAAAAGTTTGTCTTTGCTAACATTAAGAGACAGTAAGAGCAACAAGAGTACATGTAGCAAACTCAATCTTTAGGAAATCTTAACTTTAACTTAACTTCAACAGTGAATCCAGTCCAACTTTTAAAACCAAGTAATTTTGAGAAGCTTTTGAAATTTTGCACTTACTTGAAGATTATTGGAAATTGAATTAAGAGGGTCTTTGACCCTCTGCTAGCTGGAATATAGATCGGGGCTCAGACTGGATGTTGCCTTACTGGGCAATTCATCCACGACCTATCTTTTGATCTGTAACATAGAGGTAAGAACTCATGATGGGTTTAGTTTCATTGATTGGGTGTTCAAGTGCTTGTGGGAACTAAAATGCTGTAATATTGCAGACACAGTTCAATACCCAGTCCACTGGGTTGCTAAAAAGGAATCCTAAAATGCAAACCTGAGCACTACCCCCATCCTCCATCCTACCTTAACATCCTTTAGTGACTTCCTTTCACCATCGAAATAATGTCAAACTCCTCTTTCTGATATTCAGGCTGGCCACAATCTGACCCCTTTTTGGATCTATCTCTTACCCTTCCTACCACATAAACCAACACTTGTCTCTTAAATGCTGTTCCTTTGCAAATTCTAGACTCTCCATCTGGAACTTTGTTCTCTAACTCCTCCAATTCTAAGGTCAGCAACTCCAGGAAACCTTTTCCCTGTTTGCTTGAGACTGTGTTAGGGGCTTCTCTTATACTATCATAGCACTTTTTACATGGCACTCATCACATTGTATTTTGATCTGTGATTTCCTTATGCATACCACCATTATTCCAAGAGCTCTCTGAGAGCCGAGACTCTCTCCTCTTCAATTATATATTCCAAATATCTCCAGATTATCTCTAAAACCCATCAGATAAACAAAGGGTAGACATAAAGCACATAATCCATATATTTGGCATTTTTAGGTGACAAATAATTCAACTTACTTGTCAATAGAGAAATTAACACTAAGTTACAAAAGAGATCCCGCCATACCACAAGCCTGTGGAAATGAAATGCTGTGGTGGCAGGGTGGGAGTTAAGAGGCTATGTGGAAAAGAAGACAGAGGAATAGAAGGCAAAGATGGATAACCTCAGAAAGAGAAAGTCCAACATTGAAGAAGAACAACAACAACAAAACAGATGTGGGACATAGTTGTGCACAGAACTGGCTACAGAGGAGTTGTTTGTTTGTTGCTGGAACCAGACGTGGTACCTCACAGAAACATTACCTTTTTGAGTGAAAAAGATAAACAGAGAAATTGTGTTGCTTGAAGATGCAATAGCAATGGCAAAGAAGGAAGTAAAAGGAGGAAATTTAGTATCCTAAAAAAATCAAAGTCAAACTAGGTAAAGCAAATTATTTTTATATCTCTCCCCACCTCTCATGCATCATCTCTTAAATTAACTACACTTCCATTTGAATATACTGGTAGAGGAAAGCAGTCAAACCAGAAACTTATCCACAAAACACCTTGGAATAAGGAGATAAATCAAATAAACTTCAGTAAAATCATTGTAAAAGCTAAAGACAGAAAACAAGAATTAATTTTTTTTTTAGTGGATGAAAATGCTCCTTCTAAAACCAAACATGAAGCAGAAGAAAATTATTGCACACTTATGCAAATTAAAATAAGTACTCTAAGAAAAGTATCAGGGGATTTAAAACACACACACACACACACACACAGTTAAATTGAGAAATTCAAATTTTGGAACAGGAATTAATAAAAAATGGAATAGGTAAAATGAAAATTGAGTTTATTAAACTAAAGGAAAAATATAAAAACAAAGAACTATCTCATAAATGGAGAACAAGTTGCAATATGCCCAAGGTTGAATATATAAATAAAAATTTAGTGAAAGGAGTTTTAAAAAGACATAAAAACAACTAAAATATTGAAAAATGAAATGAATAATAAAAAAAGAGTATCAGAGAGAAAGCACGAATGAAATATGAGCAAAGAAAGTCCAACAAACATATGATTGGTGTCCTGGAAAAAGCTAAAACAAATCAGTAGAAAAAAAAAATTATTAGAAGAACTTCTTTAACCTAACTAGGTAAAATCCTCTACTATATTCTACGTTTTCTTTATATCTTGACTTTATCTATATAATATTATCAAGGTTTCATTTTCACACGAAGTATCTGTTGAGCTGAGATTTAAAGTTTGAATTAGCATTAAATAAGTGAAGATAAGAAAGAAGTTTCTAGGCAAAGGAGACAGCCCTGTACAAATATCTTGAAATTGGAAAGAATATGATGCATAAGAGAGACTCAAAGAACGCCAGAGCTAAGACTGCCCAGGACAGTGGTGTGAGCTAAAACTTCTCAGAGAATTAGGGAGGGCCTAGAATGAATAGAGCACATAAACTGTGTTCAAGAAAGTTATCTTTATCTTTAAAAACACTATAGACTATTGAGAATATTTATGTAGAATAATAAAAAAAGACAAGACATAAAGAAAATAGCAAATGGGAAGAAAGAAATCCTAAAATCAGTAATTATATTAAATGTAAGTGAATTATACACTCCAATCAAAAGTATATATGTTAAGTTTAAAAAAAAAATCAACAACAAAGTGCTTATTTTTGCAAAAAGAAACTTTAGAAACACAGAAAACTGAAATTTGTTATCCACAGCAGAAAAAGAGGCAGCAGAACGAATAGAAGGTTGCTGTACCAGGTAGAAAGCAGAAGAGAGCATTGACATTTTCCTGAAAATAACTTTTTGTACAGTTTTGACATTTGGAGGCATATTAATGTTATCTACATATTCAACAAATTAAATCAAGATGGGAGTTACAAAAGAAAAGTCAAAAACTAAATGCCAACATACAAATAAAACACATTAAATTTGTAATAAATAACAACCATACTGAAAGGTGGGGGAAAAAGTGCTAAACCAAGTAATTTTTGAACATGGAACTTTGAATATATACCCTTAGTGTAAGGGGGTGGGGTAAGTAAGTGCAGACAGATTTTGAATTCTTTTTTTAATAACATAGGATGTTCTTAGTGGTATAGATGTAACGATTAAAAAAATAATTGATGTGTTTATAATTGAACAAATGCATAACTATTAATATTGTTGGAATCAAAATTTCAGGGTGGAAGAAAGATATAATTATGAAATAAGGAAAGGCAAGGATGGTGGAGTTGAATTAGCATTGGAGATTGTAATGTGGCAAGAGCCTTGGGCCTCACATTTTTAGAATTTTGACTTTTTGAGCATATGTTTCAGTATATTTCATAACATACTTCAAGCGTAACATACTTTTACTCAGTCCCCAAATATTTCAATTCTTTCTTATTCTTCAGATACATCTGAGGATGGCCCTACACTTTATCTTCTAAATCTGGACTCTTTTAAGAGTGAAAGAGCCATAATAATAGTAACTCTGGGTCTGTCCCAGGAAAACTGAGATATATGGTCATCCTATACATACTATCAGGCTGCATGTGGCCACTTTTGATCATTATTCTCCTCTTTAGCAGGTTTCACCCAATAAATACATCGAGAATAAGGGTATGCAAACTTGAACTGGGTCCCTCAATATGCCCCTGAAGATAGCCCTTTCTTTTCAGGACCAGCAATCATAGGTGGCTTGTTATTCTGTAACATTCATTATTGGATTGGTTAAAATGTAATGCTCATCATTAACTAATCAGAAACTCATTTCTCTCACTTGTAAAATGTGAGAATAATAATTAGCATATTGGTTACTATACAATTAAATGTGATAACCTATTATAAAGTACCAAGAGTAGTTCATTGCACTCAGTAAGGTATTACTATTTTTATTGTTGTTATTTTTATTGTTGTTACTGTTTTTCTCTAGCATTAACCTCCAGGTTAGCTAGAAAACACAATCTAATTTGTCATCAATAACCCATTACGGATCAGTCATCTATGAAGTTATTTAAACCTCTTTAGAAACTATAATTCCTGTTTCACTTCTTAAAGTAATGAGTTCCATAAACTTTATTACCTGATGTGTAATATGGTGTATTATTTAAATTATTTTAACTTAGCTCTTCTAAAACCAACAGATCTTCAAATACCAGTTCTAAAAACCTGGTAATTTTGTATGTCTGTTTTGATCTAATTCATACTCTTAAAATTTTAATAGCTGCCAGGGATAGCCCTTCACACTTATCATCATTTTAAACCAATGATATTATTTGCATTGCTTTTAAATTCAGTTTGAACCCAGAAATCAATCTGAAACACAACCCTAGCTTCATGAGTCAGATGGAGGAAGAAGGTCATCCAAGGTCTTCTCACTTATAATCTCTATTACCCTAACTTTTAGTATGGGTTTCTAAGAGTCTGAATTGTTTGATCACCAGTTCAATGGGTTTTCCATAAATTGTGCTTAACATGGCCATACATTAATATTACATTATCAGATTGTTATGGATCCTCTTCCTCAAATTTAAGGGAGGTTTCCTACCTTTTTTTTTTTTATGTATTCTTTTTTATTTTAGCTTTGCCTGGGTTCAGACAGATCATTGCTCCAAAGAGTAAAACAGTAGAACCAATAAATGCATTTTCTGAATACATTTTAGGGATTATCATAGTACTGTCTCTTTGTGAAAGACACAAAAGAAACATGAAGTGTGATTTATATCTTTGTGTCCCAAAGTCCAATGAAGTAAACTAGAGAAAGCCATGTAAAAACTAGAAACAATACAGTACAGGCTACATGTGCTGTACAAGTCAAAAGGAAATTAGCATAAGGAAAAAACTGATATACCTAACTAATATACTCAATCTATCATAAGAGGGAAAATCAAATCAGAGAAAAATATTCATAATATATATTATTTTATCAAAATGTGTGTACATATTATTTTTAAATCTGTTTAAAAATCAAATAGTTTAAAGCTTCATAATTTAAAAAGCAGTTCCTG
The DNA here is from genome assembly GCA_003508835.1 of Eonycteris spelaea. Lineage (NCBI taxonomy): Eukaryota > Metazoa > Chordata > Mammalia > Chiroptera > Pteropodidae > Eonycteris > Eonycteris spelaea. Next base: position 2,029,337 of record PUFA01000264.1, on the reverse strand, counting down.
GCCCGCTCCATCCACAGTGCCAATTCCCAGATGCAAATCATATTCAACTCTTAGAAATTTTTTATAATATTAGTTGTAATATTTCAAACCAAATTTAAATGCCCCAAATCTCAATTTTTTAGTTTTATATAGGTTCTATTGACTTTTACTTTGTTAAAAGGGAGATTTCACTTTCTTCAACTTTCTTAAAACATACATCCTCACATAGACACTCTCACACATACTCACAAACTTTCTTTTCTCAGACCTTCCCAATGCTATAATTTCTACTTAAAAATATAGTTGTTTAAATACTGTTTATTTAAAAAATACAATTGTTTGAATATTGTTTACTGCTGAGCTAAGTAATTTTGAATTTAACTTTCCTTTAAAATTTTTAGGTTTATATTTGCTTTTTTGTAAAATATTTTTATTTTCTTCAGACAGATAATTGAATCAATCCCTGATTCCCTCCTCCTCCTCTTTCCCTATCCTCCTGCCTCCTGAAGTTCTTTTCCCTCTCCTCCACCCCTTCACCCTTTTCCTTCCCCCTTTCTTCCCCCCTTCTCTCTTTCTCTGTCCTTTTTCAGTGATCTGATATCCATTCATATACATACATTCTTTCAGTTATGTAACTATCTTCTCAAAATTTTATTTCTGGGCATCCTTTTTCTTCTCTACTGTGGCTGGTGCTTCTAGGCTTACTATAAGTTTGTTGTCCTCAGATTGCCTTTACTATCATTTGGGAATCCCTTTTCCTTCTCTCCTGTATTGAATTCCTTATTTCTTGAATACTGTGTCTTGATGTTTTGATTAGTTTCTTCATTTTCCTGAAGCATTTCCTTTAGTACCCTCCTTAGAGAGAATACTTGGGAAGTAACTGTTTGAGTACTCACACACCTAAAATTGCCTTTAGTATTACCTCATACTTATTTCATAGTTGAGCTGTACAGAATTCTAGTTGGAAACTCATATTTCCTTAGAATAGTGAAAGCATTGCTATTTCCTCTTATATCTCCTAATACTGATGTTGGCAAATATGATTCCTGATGGTCTGTATATGATAAGTTTTTTCTACCTAGAAATTCTTAGAATCTTCTCCTAATATTTTTGAAACCTGGCAATAATATGATTTGATGTGGTTCCTTTATGTTTTCTATCATTTTCCTAGTTACATGTTGAGCCTGTTAACCAAGAAACCTGTGTTCTTTAATTTTGGAAATTGTATATATATGTTATTCCTAATTATTTATTTACTTTGAAATTTTCTTTCTCTATTTTCTTTGTTCTCTCTGCTACTTCTATTAGTTAGATACGAGAGACTGGAATTGTCTGATTACTTTCCTGTTTTTATAGTTTTGTTTTATTGCTTTCTGGGATATTTCTTTAGAGTTAGTCTGTAGTTCTGAATTATATCTGCTCTCATTTTTAATTTGTAAGAGTTTTTTGTTTTCCAAATTTTTCTTTTCTACCTCATTTTCAATTTATCTTAAAAAAGATTAAAGTTTATTTCTTTGTTGACTGCAGTTTTTAAAAAGTTTCCCCAATCCCTTGAATTGCTTTTCTCTCCAATTTCCCTTTTTAATATTTTTGTTTTGATCTTTGTCCTCTATATGAAAACTGTTGCTCAAATATCTAGTGTTTTTGGGTTTTTTTGTTTTTTTTTTTTTTTTTTTTTTTTAGCTGATGGTTAATATTTAAAAAGTGGGTTACAAAAAACTCACTGGGTTCTGTGTGCCTTGGGGGCACTTCTTGCCTTTTTGGGTTTATAGGGCTGGGAGAATTGAGGAGCCTTTTCCTGTTAGTATATGTAGATCTCAGTTCAGTTTCTCAGAAAAAATCATTAATCTAGATCTGTAAAACTCTAATCAAGAACAGAGATTCCTTGATGAAATGGGCTCAGCCTATACTCAGAATAATCTCTCAGAGCATTAATGCTGATTTGCAGCCAAGTGGGAGAAGGAGACTAGATGTGTTAGGGAGCTTGCCAGTCCATAAAGGCTTTCGGTCTATCCCTATTTTCATTAAATCATCAGATTGGTGACTTCTAGGAATAAATTTCTAATCTTCTGTCTAAAAGAAGAGAGGCAGTTTCCTCTCAGTGCTGGGTGGAGGGGTATCTGGAGGTCGGGGCCTGGGACGCGGTTGCCAGAAAAAGTACAGGACACTCAGTTAAATTTGACTTACAAATTTTTTTTTTTAAATAAAGTATGACCCAAATTAAAGTATTATTGATTGTTTACCTGGAAGTCAAATTAAACTGGGCAGATACATTTTTAGTTGTTACCCTATTATAAAATCACTTCAGACTATTTTATTTTTGGCCAATCTGTACTTCTACCTTCCAAAACTGCAGTCACTAATTTGGAAGCTTTTGGGATTCCGTGGTAAAAGTAAGCTAGCTTTTGGCTCATTCTTGTCCCCAGGACCAGTGTAGTTTTCGGTGTTCTCTCTATACTAAGTCGGTTAACATTTTCAAGCTTGTTTCCTAATCCTAAAATGATGTTCTTGTTTCCTCTCATTTTCTCTATACTTGAGGGTTTATATTAAAGCACAAACACAGATTCACACATGACCTCTTCTCTTTTGGTGGGCTTTTATATGTTCTTCAACGCTATGTTTAATCATGATTATGTAATAGTATTTCTAAATATGTTAACAATATGTAACAATGAAGATCATATCATGGCTGTCTGATTAAACATAAATATTTGTTACATATATTTGTTTTCTGTTTCTCTCCAAACTCCACTCAATGATGCCAAAGAATTTTAAAGGTAGCAATTATGGGGAAATAAGTTTTAACTAGTTCTTTGAACAGACAGAAAATATTAACAGATTTTCCAGTATAAAGGAAATTGCAGCTCAGTTACTGGACATGGAAAGACTGCTAAGAAGCATCTGGCTTTGCTCAGTCTACCTCGAGATGGCTCATCCTTCGGAAACAAACCAGTGCCACAGCAATAGGGAGTGAAAGGCTAGGTTGAAAACAGGCTCACTAGTTTAAAGTCTCTATACATAAAACCCCTCAGATACCTTCCCATGTGCTGGTCATCCACCTAATTCTCTCCCTCTATCTCATCCCCACTCTGATGCAGGAGTGTTTATTCTCTGGAGAAGTAGAAGGGGAGAGGGCCTATTATGTGCATCAACACGGAAATGATCAGGAGTGACCTCAAAGGCCCAAAGCAGGAAGAATAATTGAAAAATATTTACGGAGAAGACCTCAGTGTCCTTCTCTCATCTTCCTTCCAGAATTTTCCAAGTATATCTTCCTACCTCATGTAAAAAAGTAGGAAATTCTCTGGAGACAGACTAGCCCAGAGCAAAGATCTTCCTCCACATTTGAAACTGAAGGGTCCCCTAATGAGGAATACAGCTCATGATTTCATTGTCCTTAAGTGCTACTCAGAACTTAAGAGGCCGTACATATCCACAGAGATATTCCAGTCAGCTTTTTATGGACTTGCTTTTTAATATGAACTGGTTTCGAAATGAACAAACATGAATTACTAGACTTCAGACTTTTGAAGAATGACTCTAATATGAAAGAAGAAACAAATAGAAAAAAATAAAAAGAACTGAAAGAAAAAAATACATAGAGAACAAAAAGACCTGTAAGACATTTATTATTAATATTTTCTGTGAAGGAACAGAAGATATTAAATTAATCAAAAAAGAGTGCTAAAAATGAAATTATCAAATAAAAAGAAAAGTTGTAGATTAAATATAAATAAAGTAATAATTAAAAAGTTGGAAGCTAAAACTAAGGAAATCTCACCAAAAGTAAAACAAACTAAAAGAAGAGAAGAAAGGTGATGAAAGTAAGGGTAAATTAAGGATACATACAAATAGTTCAATATCCAACTAGGAGTTTAAAAAAATAGAACAGAGAATGGAAAATGGCCAAAGAAAATATGAGAAAATTCTCAGAATTGACTGATGCTTGAAAATGTCCAGAGAAGTTGAATTCCCAAAATAATGAAACACACACACACACACACACACACACACACACACACACACACACAGAGGAATATTATTCTGAAATTTCAAAACAATAGAACACAAGGAAGATTGATCAAACTAAAATACTGAATTCAAAATAGTGATGAATATGTCATTATCAACCTGCAATTCCAGAAATTAGTAATATTGAGGGAAAATGATTTCCAATTTAGAAATCTACAAACAGCCCAAATATCTACATGTTTAGAGCCATGATTCTCAAATTTTAATATGCATAAAAATCACCTGGAGATCTTGTAAAAGTGTAGATTGTCATTTAGGAGGTTGCAGGTAGAATCTGAGATTCTGCATTTCTAACAGGCCACCCCCCAGGACATGTGATACTGCAGGTCAGTGGCCCATATTTAAGTAGCAAAGCTTTAGAAGATAGCTGAAAAATCTAAGAATAAGTCACAATATATAGAAATAGATGAATAAATATAGTGACCTGGCAAATGGAAACCCAAGGCTACAAATATGCAAAAAAAAGAAAACCTAGGGAACAACCAGTTCAGCCTGCAATAGTTGAACAGAGTATATGAAGTAGTTTTTCATGGGAAAACATGAAAAACAAGATATTTTCAGAGTATTAGAAAAAAAGTATTTTTCAGGTATCAGAAATAACTGGAGGATTAGGAAAAATAAAATAGCCTTAGGTGCATAGGAAATAAAGAAATTTAAAAAGACAAGGTCGTTATTAGTTCAAGGAAAAAAAATTGTACAAGAAATATAACAATCTCAGAAATAATGTTTGGCTCAGTATTGAACTATATTTATAAGGTCCTTGTTTCAACTACAATTTGTGTTAGTTTGGAACATTAGTAGAGATTGCAAAATATGTGTGTTAGTGGTAACTAACAAAAAGGGAAGTAAACAGAGTCTAAAATTAATAAAAATGAAACTACAGAGTAAGCATATTTGTTGAAATATAAAGGATAACAAACAAAAGAAAAGGCTAAATACTTGGGAAAAGGCTGTTTCTGAGGAGATGTACTAGGAGTTGTGAAGGAATAGGCAAGGGATTGCTGATTTTTGCATAAGTTTTTTAATACTGTCTAACTTTAAATTTCCTATATGTATTACATTGACAAAAATTGAGTGTGTGGGTATGCACGAGTGTAGTTCTATTGTGATTGTAGAAAAATAGTAAAGCCTTATTTTTGTTGTGTTCGTACTGCTATATAGTGGCACTATGACTAATCCTATCATTTGTTATCTTCGAAGGTGCCTGGAGGCTTGCAGAACCAAACACTGGGAACTCAGAATCCATTAACTGCTGAGTCTGATGAGTCTGCTCCTCCTGTTCCATTCCTCCCTACCAGCACCAGGCCTCACAGGCCTGGCAAGGAGATCAAATCAGAAATGGCAACCTGATCTTGCCTGTGTCCTTTATTCTTTCTGCCAAGCCACAAGGAAGGAGTGTTTTGCACTTTAACAGGCCAGATCCATGAGAAGATTTTCATCAATGAGAAAAAAAAAAAAAAAAGTGCTGCTGTTTTGCAAAACAACAAAGGAGACAGAGGTATTTTTCTCCATGAATCATTTAGAAAACTGTATGATAAGTTTGGAGCAATAGAGATTCTGCATTTTGACAAAGAATGGATCCTCTTTTGGGGAGGCTATCGGATCCCTCCATGCCAAGTACTGCGTAGCCATTCTCAGTTATACACACTGTACAACAAAGAAATGCAGTAAGTAGATAATTCTAAATATAATTCCTTATAATCTCGAAATAATCATTTTAACCTTCTACTGGAATTCATTTACTTTTCCAGAGGATTTCCTGGCAATCTTATGAATGAGTGATATCTGCAATGTCCTATCTCAACATCCCTGCTCAGCTTTTCTAGACTCACACCTATGTCTCCTTTGAGAAAGTCAATTCATCCCATGTTCAGGCCTCCTCTTTTCACTGCTGCCTTCTATTTTTCCCAGCATTATTGTATTTTTTTTTTATACCTGCCTTTTCACAATGTGCCCTAAGTAGGACAGCTTCAGTCTTGTCATTTTTGCCACCAGTAGTGTTTCAGGCTTAATTTGCTCTAGGACTAAATCAAACTAAAAAGTTTTTGAATAGCAAAGGAAACAATAAACAAAACAAAAAGACAACTGACTGATTGGGAGAAGATATTCACTAATGATACATTAGTCTATGATAAGAGGCTAATATTCAAAATATATGAAGAACTCATACAACTCAACAACAACAAAAAACCAACAGTCCAATTAAAAAATGGGCAGAAGATCTGAACAGGTACTTCTCAAAGGGGAAATACAGAAGACCAATAGTCATATGAAAAGATGCTCAAGGTCACTAATCATCAGAAAAATGTAATTAAAACCATAGTAAAATATCACCTGACACTTATCAGAAGGGCTATCATCAATAAATCAAAGAACAACAAGTGTTAGTAAGGATGTGGAGAAAAGGGAACCCTCATACATTGTTGGTGGAATTACAAATTGGTACAGCTACCATAGAAAATGGTCTGGAGATTTCTCAAAAAATTAAAAATGGATATGCCTTTTGACTCAGCAATTGCACTCTTGGATATTTATCCAAAGAAAACCAAAACAATAATTTGTAAACATCTATGCACCCCTATATTCATGGCAGCACAATTTACAATAGCTAAGATATGGAAGCAACCTAAATGCCCATCAACAGATGATTGGATAACAAAGTTATGGTTCATATATACAATGGAATATTACTCAGCCATTAAAAAAAATGAAATCTTGCCATTTGCAATGACACAGATGGACCTAGAAGTTATTATTGTGAGCGAAATAAATCAGACAAAGACAAATACCATATGATTTCACTTACATGCAGAATTTAAGGAACAAAAAGAACAAACTAATCAAAAACAGACTCACAAATATAGAGGACAATCTGGTGACAGACAGAGGGGAGGGGGATTAAGGAGCTGGGAGAAATGGGTGAAGGGTTAAAAAAAGTACAAATTAGTAGTTAATAGATGGTCACAGGAATGGGGAGCACGGCATAGAGAATGCAGTAAACATTAATGTATTGGCTAGGTGGAGAGCCAGAGGAGAGAAAGAGCAATTAGGGAAGTTGTTTTATAAACTATATAAATGTCTAACCAATGTACTGTATACTTGAAACTAATAAAATAAAATTTAATATATATTGGGGGGGGGGAAACACTCCATCCAAAAGACAAAATTAAATAAGAAAAATATAGCTGCTAAAAAATAGTTGTATGTGTGAGAAGTAGATGTTGTCTGAATCAGTTTTTATTGTTTAATCAAGTTCTCAACACAAAATGCAGAGATGGGAACCAAAAATGCAATTCCCCAAAAATATTTGCGCCCTGAGCTCTCACAGACATGCAAACGATTACATTTTATCTACTTACAACTCCTAGGTGAATGAATAACTGCTCTTCTACTCAGATCTTAACTTTCGTTTCTCTGTTAATGTGTAATATTGTATAGCTACCTTTTTCTGTTCTAAGTTGTCTTTTTTGATACTGCTCCTCTATGCAATAAATATATCATCTTAATCGCAAACACTACCTTTAACCAAGCCAAATAAAACATTTCTCTTTCATTAACCAAGATAGCCTTTGTTTGGTGGTTTCAGCTTTGTTCGACAGTGGAAACACAAAGAAGCTTTAAAAAAATACTGAAGTCAGGACTCATCCCTCAGAGATTCTAAGTATACTGGGGGAGATTGAGGCCATGTCCCTGCACTAGCAGCATAAGCATTACCTGAAAAAATCAAGATGAAATTTCAAGCTTCATCTTGGAATCAGTGAAATCAGAAATTTAAGCCTTTGAGGTGATTCAGGTGCATGCTAAAGTTTATGAAGTATGATCCTGCACCACTGAAGTCATTTTGATGTGTAAAAAAGGACAAAGTGTTTGTACAACTTCACAAATTATTAAAAACCACTAACAGTTTAAGAACATTTACATTGCACCAGGCACTGCACTAATTGTTTTACATGATTTTACACTGATCATTTCAACAACCCACTGAGGAGGTGCTATTATTACTTCTGTTATTTCAATGAGAAATCAGACACAGAGGTACAGGTTATTAGTCCAAGTACAAACAACTATTAAGTGAAAACTTTAGGATTTGTATTCAAGCAGTCTAATCAAAAAAACTCAGGCTCTGAGCATGATGATAAATCACAAGGACTCTAAATGTATGCCTCTATTCTGCCTTCCATTTTGGCAGTAGTTACCTGATCCCAAACTATCAAAATGTTAACTGTGGTTTAAATACATAACCCTTTGTAAGTAAGAGCATTTGTCAGCAAATTTCAGAGGGGTTCTCCTCCGAGGTCTCCTTGCTACTTTGAGTGTCTTAGTCAGTGTAACAGGGAATATGAGGTATAATTTGTGAAGAGAAAAGACAATCCAAGCCTTGACATACAAATTCAGGATGACCTATTATCCAGACCAACACTAGCTGTTGGCAGGATCAAAAACCCAGTTTCTGGAACTCAAACCCTTGCATTTTAGTCTAATGCCTCTTAATGTGTTCAAATGAACTTAATTTCTGGACTCAAACTTGTATCCTGGCTCATGAGCTGCAGTAGTGATGCCCTAAGTAGCTCCTCAGAGATCCGGGTAGTGTAATGCCCTGGTTTGGAACTCCACGAGCCAAGAAGGAAACTGACACCGATGCAGCGCAAAAGGGAGTTTATTGACAAACTCGAGTTTGGACCCATCATTCACTGATGCAGCAGTGGTTGAGAGGAGCCCCTACCGAGGGGTTGGGACCTAATTTAAAGGGTAAAACCGCAAGCCTTGGGGAGATGCCTTGGCATTACCTGATTGGGGGGTTTAGGTTGACCTTTAAAGGGATTGGGTGGTAGGTTGTTAGGTCTGAGTTCAAAAGGGGGTCATGTGCAGTTGGGGCTGCGTATAGAGGGGGCCATGCGCAGAAAGGGCCGAGTGCAGAAGGTAGGGCCGAGTGCAGAAGGTGCCGAGTGCAGTAATCAGAATATGTGCAGGAGGAAATAAGGGTGGGGGTGCCTTAAGGGCCCCCGATTAGCTGGCTTGGCTGGTTTGGCCAGGTGGTAAGGCATTGTTCTTGACCACTGGCTTTGGGGAACTTTTTCGTACAATTCGTCTTGGGATCACTCAGAAAAATGGAATCATGCCAGTCTTTCAGTAGAACTTCTTTCTATGCAATAAGTGATATAATATATGGGAAATCTTTCTTGTAAGTAGTACAATCTATACAACTGTAAGGCATTACTATTAAGAACATGTGCCACAAGGGAGAAACTTAAGCAATTAGGAAAAAAGAGTTTTGGCCTGTTTAATAGAAGATATACTCTCTGTAAAATAATTTTAGATAATGAGATGGATCCTTTCCATCTCCTTTCTGGCAAGACATAGGACATAGAGAAATCACCCTGTGTCAGTTCAAGTACTATCCTGATGTTAACATTTTTTACAACCTTACTTGAGAAGTCTTTTTTCTTTCCCCAATTTTCTTAACCATACACTGCAGTAAAATGATTTTGTCCTTGTGTCTATGTTTTTTCTTTCCAAGAAAGATACCTAAGTGGGCTTTCTTCTCTTAACATCATTGCCTCCTTTCCTCTGACCTAAGAGCCCACTGTCTTCCCTACTAACCCAAGAGACCCATCTCTCTCTCCTCTGTGTGCCTCATTAGTTGCTTCTGCCCCACCACCCGACTAGCCCATCTCCTGCTGTGCTCTTGATTATCTTGACCTGAATTCACCTGACACTTTCAATGAGCCAGTGGTTTCTTTACTCATGGGATTCTTTGTGCTCAATCCAGAGAATTACTTTTCAACAATTTATTCCCAAATGAATCCTTAAAGATAAAGTTAAAAAAAAAAAGGTCTGGGTATAGTAAGTCCAAAACATAAAAGAAGTGGCCAAGTGACTTAATGAAAATTGGGAAAAGAATCCAAAGTATGTCCATCAAAGGTAATTAGAAGAATCAGTTCTCTTACGCTTTGCTGTCATCAGAATTCGTACTTGAGTTTTGATTACCTTAATTTTACATCTGAACTGTTTTTTCTTCAAATCATAGAGTTCTAATCAATATAAGCCTTTTTTGTGTCTCAGAGCTATGTGAAGTCACAGAAAGAAAGAAAGAAAGAAAGAAAGAAAGAAAGAAAGAAGAAAGAAAGAAAGAAAGAAAAAGAAAGAAATATCACCAGCCCAATTTTTACACCAAATTTTACACTAAATAATAAGGTAAAGGACAATGCCATAATAATTTTTATGCAAGATGAAAAAGGGATTAAACAAAACTATGCCTAGCAAATTTTGAATAACTATCCTGTATTTGTATGTTAAGGCTTGCAGAATGGGTTCCATATCCACCCATAAGTAACTCCTGATCCTTGAATAGATACATGGCTTTATATATGTGTCTGGCCAAGTGGTGAACCACTTGCTTGTGTATGTAACAGAAAAAATTGGAAGGCTTTCTTCTTTCTAAAACAGTAAAGCATCTGTGTAGTTTTTGTCAATTGGAACAGTTGTACATTTTAATTACCCAAATGACATGATTTGTCATTGTTGGTGGCATCTCCAAAGTAAGGAGAGAATAGAATAACAGATAGAATGATCATAACCTTTTCATTTAAAGAAGCTGCAAACTTGTATTTGAATGTAAAAATCAGGTGGGCTAAACTGGGAAGATAGGAAAAGCCTCTTCTCTTTTAAACGTCTTAGCTTTCAATCCAATTAAATTCATGTGCTTGAAACCAGATGTACTCTGATATGTCCTCTCTGCTTTATATGACAGCAGAAAGAAAAGCAATAACCATGGATACCAACCACGTCAGGTGCTGGATGAAGAGAATTCTGTCTTCTAAAATGGGTGACAGAATTAAAGACAGAATGTGGTTCGGTTTTTTATTTTTATTTTTATTATTTTTTAACTCCTGTTAGCACTTTACCCAGATTGCCTTCTCCCTGCCCTGCTTCCCTATTTTGACTTTTTGGTCTTTGTATTACTCAGTTATTCTTCCAGTATCCAACTCTTGGCTTTAACTTCTCTTTTGCCTAAAACAAACTAGTTTTGAGTAGTTCCACTTATGTTTTCTTGGTGTTCTAGCCTTCTAGTCCTCCTACGAATTTTTTTCCTTCATCTTTTACAAACAAGGATTGAAGCTCAAATTAGGAATAAATATACCAAATCTGATGGCAACACCTTCTTTTGTTCTATGTCTAGAATCCATGAAGTGAGTTAAATGGAACTATTGATTAGCCGCTGTTTACCCTGCTGCCTAATGCAAGCAGATGTTTTTTTTGTTTGTTTTTAGCAACAGATTTATATGGGTTAAAACTCAGATATTAGAAGGAGAAATTGTATTTGCAGAAAGCAGAGGAGAGATGGGTTTGGGCACTAAGAAACACTAGGGAACTGATCTTGCATTGGTGCCAGCAATGATGTAATTCCTCCTTCCAATCTCATGCTTTATCCAAACTACCTTCTAGAGCCCTCATTTTCCCCTCCTTCCCATTCTGCAGATGCAGCAAGGAAGACTGCCACAGAGAGAAGCACAATTTCCTCACTCCTTGTTTGAGATAAAAGCACAGTCTAGAGATAGTAGATATGCTCAGGCTGCTTACACAATTTTTAAATCTAAGTTTTAAGCAATAAAAAACAAAAAATTTCTGGAAGGATGCTCAGCTTTGATCACATCTGAAAGATCACAGGGGATGCTGGCCAAAGCCCTATATAAAAATTAAGAGCTGGAAAGTAAAAGAACATTCTTTTTCCTGAGCTATCTTTCTGTGTGGTCAATTTACCACAGATACCTGAAACAGCAGATAACTTGTGGAGCCTGGAGGATTCATTATCCTGACCTGAATTTCAATTGTTTTTGGCTAGTATGAAATAAGTTGAAACATGGTTTGCAGGGAAACAACAATAACAATTAAGACAAACCCTTGTCAGACAGAGGCTTGTTTCTAGTTTTGACTCCATCATTTACTAAATAAGTGACTGTGAACAGATCAGTTCGTGTTTTCAATCTAAATTTTATGGTTGCTAAATGAAGACATATAAGGTCATATTTTTCATTGTTGCTCAAGTGGGACCACACATGTAAAAATATTTAGGAAATGTAAAGTAATCTAAAACTCTAAGAACCGGTGATCTCTGTTTAACTATAACATGTCTTTTCTCCAAACACAAATTTCCTGGGAGGGAGATACTTGTTTTTGTCTGCATCTCAACTGGAGTGGCCCAAGTACAGGGCTATCACTTAATAAGCATTTGATAATTATTGCAGATAGATTGCCAAATAAATCCTCTACTTAACCCCAATTTTACTGTAGTTGTTGCTAAAGAGAATATTTCCAATATGGGATTTACTTAAAGAGGAATATTACAAGCCATTATTTAACAAGATAATGAGGTATATACCAGAATTTCAGCTGTCAGCTTCATCTTCCTTCTAAACTTCATCTTCCTTCTCTTCCAGAACAGTTTTATGCAGGCTACAAAAAAAACTCCAAGGAGTGTGTTTATAATGAGACAGCCACCTCCCTGGGGTTTCAGGCATCAGTTATGCACTCACACTATTCGCCAGGGGTATAATACATCTCCATAATCACCCTGTCTTCTGTATTCAGCCCCCACTCCAATAATTCAGACAACTTTACTGCTTACCTCATTTAGATAGAAAATAATTTCAAAAAGACTTGTAAAATTGCAAGTTAATTGTATCTTATATTTTGTGTATGCAAATATTCATTCACTTTAAAACCAGACTCTCTTTGGCATATTAGATCAGATGCTTCTGTCCTTAGTTCTATCCCTGAGGCATCAGGCTCAGTGATCAGAAAACTTACTGGAGAGCCCAGCATCAACAAAGAATATAACTCAATTAGCTCAAATCTTACAGTTTTACAGCCCAAACGGAAAGAGGTAAATCTCAAGAGTTTCCTCCAGGGAATCAGGATATGCACAATGATGCAGGAAGTCTGAGATTTACAGGGTCACTTTTTGATTACTGTTTAGAACAGAGTGCTATTAGCTGTAAGAAATGGAACCCCAGAGAACATTACTGTGAGTGAGATGATCAGAACTCCTGTAATGGTGGTTGGTGCATAATCCACATAGGTCACTATAAGGATTCTGCTCATTCCATGTGGAATTGGTAGAACCAGGCGAAGGAGGGCCTCCTTGTTTTCCTAACTTCCAATGGTGCCAAAGCTGAAATAAATGAACAAGTGTTTGAAGAACTTCTAAGTTTTATTTAGAAACTGATATCATTGGGATATGTTTAAGATACTTTCCAACAGCCGCAAACCTTTTTAAGCTTCTACAAAGTGCTGAGACTAAGTTGTTGTGTGGATATGTAATAAATTAGGTAGTCAGTCCACTTATACCACTTGGCGAAAAAAAAAAACAAAAAAGAAATGAATGAAGGCCTAAAATATGACTATGAAAATGACTATGAACTCCTTTCCCTAATAAATCATAAGCTCAATGAGAATAAGTAATGTAGTGGGGAGGCAAGAGAACTAAAATGTTAAATCAAGCGTATTCAGAGACTGCCTCATTGTATGTCCATGCAAAAGGACATGAGTAAACAGTCTTTTAAACTGTAACTCACAGGAACTAGAGAGATATTAAAACTGAATTATCGAAACTCTGGATCTCTCTCACTGTCTTTAATCTTTCTCAGTGTCTTTCTCTAGTCCTCCAGTGCCTTTACTATGTCCCTCTCAGTGCCTTATTCTCAGTGACTTTCTTTCTCACTGTCCTCATCTCTGTTGTCCTCTGTCCTCTGAGTTTATCTTAGGCTCTCTTATCTCTGCCTTGAGAGAGACTACACTCGTCTTTGGAGTGTTATTCTTCTCCAATAAACTTTTTTTTTTTTTTGACTCTAACTTTGGCGTGTGTGTTGAATTCTTTCTATACTCTCCACTAAAGAAACTCTTCTCTCAGTGTAGGGCTTTCGTCTTTCCCCTACTCGTGTAAGTTTGCCCTGTACTGTATCATGAGGTGACTATTTTCATTTTTAATTTGTTACACCCACCTCTGTCAAGCTAGTGTGTATGTAGCACAGTACTCAACATGTAGTAGATATTCAATAATTGCTGATGAGCATATTAGCAAACAATAAATAGTGGGGCAGACTATAAATAAGGAGATAATCCTAAGAAAATAATTGGTAGCTAAAGTAGAATAGTAATTCATAACATCTGATAGAGAGGTGGTATCAGGATAGTTTTTTTCTTTCCTCTCTTCTCTCCTCTCCTCTCTTCTCCTCTCTCTCTTCTCTTTCTTTTCCTCTTCTTTTCTTTTTCTCTTTCTTTCTTTCTTTTTCTTCTTTCTTTTTCTTTCTTTCTTTCTTTCTTCTTCTTTCTTTCTTCTTCTTTCTTTCTTTCTTTCTTCTTTCTTTCTTTTCTTCTTCCTTCCTTCTTCCTTCCTTCTTCTTTTCCTTCCTTCCTTCCTTCTTCCTTCCTTCCTTCCTTTCTTCTTCTTTCTTCTTCCTTCCTCCTTCCTTCTCCCTTCCTTGTTACCTTATTTTTACCACTTCATTGAAATATAATCCACATACCATATAATTCAGTCATTTAAATCATATACTACAATATTGTTTAGTATAATCAGAGTTGTACAACAATAATCTGATTTTTAGAACATTTTATTCTCCAAAGGAAACCCTATAACCATTAGTTGTCACTTTTTTGCTCTTCCCATCTCAACCCAGCTCTAGACAACCACTAATCTACTTCTTTCTCTATAGGTTTTCCTATTCTGGGCATTTTATATACAAATGGAACTATACAACATGTGATCTTTTAAGACTAATTTCTTCTATTTACACTCTTTTTGGGATTCATCCATGTCATAGCATAGATCAGTACTTATTGGCCCCCCAAAATATTCTAATCTATGGTTACATCATATTTTATTTACTGATCACCAGCTAATGTACATTTGTATTACTTCTACTCTTTTTGACTGTTATGATGAACGTAGCTATGAAAGTTTATAAGCAAGTTTGTGTACAGATCCGTGTTTTCCTAATTCTCTTGGGTACATATCTAGGAATGGAATTAGTAAGTAATGTGGTACATTTATGTTTGAGGAATTAAAAAATTCTTTTCTGAAGTGACTGCCCATTTTATATTTTCAACAACATATGGTCATTCAATGTCTTTACATTCTTGCTGACAATTGGTCATGGGCAGTCCTTTTTGATTGTAGCCATCCTAATAGGTATGAAATGCTATCTCATTAGTATTGATTTTGATTTGCATATCCTTAATGCTTACTGTTGTTAAAAATCTTTTCATGTGCTTATTGACCATTATTATTACTTTTTATAGAAATATCTATTCAAATCTTCTTTCACATTTTTTTACTTGGATCATTTGTTTCTTTCATTGTTGAGTTAAGGTGTACTTTATGTATTCTGGAGGCAAGTCCTTTATCAGATATATATTTTCAAATATTTTCTCTCAATCTATATGTTGTCTAACCACTTTCTTGATGGTGTTGTTTTCTAGTATAAAAGTCTTTAATTTTGATGTAATACAACATATATTTTTTGTTTTCGTCATTAGCTTTTAGTGTCATATGCAAAAAACAAGTTTTCATTGTTTTGGTTTCATGTCTAACCCCAAGGTTATAAAGATTTACTTTTAGGTTTTCTTCTAATAGTTTATAGGTTTAGTGCTTATATTTTGAGTTAATATTTGCATATGGCATGAGGTAGGGGATGGGGTGTAAGTGGATATCCAGTTTGCAACATTATTTGTTAAAAGACAATTATTTTCTATATTAAATTGCCTTGGCACTTGTTGAAATTTGTTTGACAGTACATGTGAACGTGTATTCTTGACTTGCAATTCTGTTCTAATGTTCTATACACTTATATTTATGCCAATACTACAGTGTCTTGATTGTAATAGCTTTGTAGTAAATTTTAAAAATTACAAAGTGTTAAGTGCTTCCAATCTTTTTCTTTTCTTTTCCTTCTTCTTTTTCTTTTTTCAAATTGCTTTAGTTTTCTGGGTCCCTTCCATTTCCATGTGAACTTTAGATCAGCTCATTAATTTCTGCAAAAAAAGTCAGTTAGCTTTTGGTAAAACTTGTGTTGAAACTGTAAAATCAATTTTAGTAATATTGACATTTTACCTAACATATTAGGCCATCTGATCAATGACAATGGATATCTTTCCATTATTTATATCTTTAATTTCCTTTCAATAAATGTTTTCTAGCATTCAATGTATTAAGTTTTACACTTTTGTTGTTAAATTTATACCTAAGTATTTTACTCTTTTTGGTGATATTTCAAATATAATTGTTTTCTTAATTTCATTTTCGAAATGTCATTTAATTTTTAAGGTAAAAATACAATTAACCTTTGCATATAAATTTTATAATCCACAACATTCCTAAACTCCTTTATTAGTTCTAATAGCTTTTTAAAAAGCTTATATTTTAGTATTTTTTATCATTATAATTCTTAGAGCTTTTATTTGGATGTGGCTCATGTCATACCGCTCACATTCTATTTGCCAAAACATATCATTCAGACAAACCCAAAGTGTTTCATGTATGTGTCCCATTTTTTACACAGAATATTAAAACACTGATTGCTCAAGGGTCAACATTTAATAAAGCTATAATTTTACTACTTTATCAATGCCATCTTATGTAGAATTTGCTTTTTTGCCGTTTTCTTTCTTTTTCTTTCTTACATGGCAGTGATTACAATGACTAGTAGTACAATTTATACTCACTGCCCTGATTCATAGTTTTACTCATTATAGTTATTGAATAATTAGTACAAATGTCAGTGCAGTGGAAATGCAAATAATATTTTAGTATTAATATTAAAATAGTTCTGACCTAGCGATCCTCAAAGAGTTTTATATACTTCCTAGAATCTGTGCACCACCCATTAAGAAGCACTGCAAACATCATTGGGAGATGTTAAAGAAGAGGAGCATTCTCCAGCATGCACAAAGGTATGGCAGTATATGTGAGAAGAAGCAACATGTGGACTTTCAGAAAAACAACGTTGCTGGAGAGGAGATTCCATATATATATTATATATATGGAATATATATATATATAATTATATAATATAATATAATATATATATAATATAATATAATATATATATAGCTAATGAAGGAAGAAAGAGCAGAAAAATTTAAAGGATATTAATGAAGTAGAACAGGAAATGGGGAGCCATTAAAGTTTGGCAATCATGTTTAAAATCTACATAGTGTTTTTTTGTTGTATTTTTTTCTTAGTTTGGTTTAGTTTCTAACATTGGGTCAAGTACAATAGTAAATATTATATATTTTTTTTATTAAAGTGTATTTGAGGAGTTTTGGAGAAACATGGCAGAGTGACAGAACATCCCCGATCTCTCCCCTTGAAACAACAATAAGCTAAACATCTAAAACTCAACAAAAAACACTCAAACTGCACACTAGCACATCTGAGCATGGATCTGTGCATAAGAACTGCCACAGGTCAGAACCCCAGGTATTGGTCAGTAGGTTGAGAAAAATAAAGAAGCTGCTCTCACAGCTGCTGGAGCTCCCTGTAGGAGGAGGAGGAGGGGAGAAAACATGGCAAACATCCTGAACATCCCTGCTGGGAGTGCTGTGAGCGTCACACAGCTGGCAGCAGAGTCCAGTCATAAGGGCAGAAAGAAGAGAAGCCGGATGGCAGTTAAAACAACAGTTGAATTTTTACCAGCTGGAGTAGCAAATCAAGGCTTAGCAGCAGCCCCGACTCCAACCCAGAGGGCCCCTCTCCCTATATACTCTGAGACTGAAATACACTAAGAGCCAAGGGAAATCTGAACAACGCTACTCAAGCTGTCACTAACACTGACAAGACTGAGACTGAGAGTAGTGAGCATGATTAAATATCTACAATAAAATAAAAAGCATTATTAAGGCTTTATATAAAGCAGGGGTCCAGAAGACGTTAGACATCACTACTGGAAACCAAAAGAAAAGTGTCTTCTTTGCAATAGGCTAAAGTGATACCTTTATATAAATAAATCTTTCTATAAAAACTTCCATTAAAGTTCAGGTGGAGAAATGGTCCATTAAACACCGAGAAAAACCAAGGTCATGGTATCTCAGAAAGAAAGAGAAAAATCTCCAGAAAATAAGCTTAAAGACATAGAAATATGTGACTTAAATGATAGGGATTCAGGATGATACTTCTGAAAAAAAAACTCAGTGAGTTTCAAAACGAGTTATATCAACAATTTCAGACATTGGGAAAACACCTAGATGAGAAGAGCAAGGATATTGAAGCCCTCAAAAACAAACAGAATAGATCTTCTGTAGTTAAACAACACACCACACCACACGACACACACACACACACACACACACACACACACTGCAAGAGTTGAAAAATGAAATAGCAAACTTGGTAAATAGAGTCAACAAGTAGGAGGAAAGGATCATTGATATTGAGACAGAAATCTAGAATACATCAGAAGGAAGAAGAGAGAAACCAAAGAATG
The DNA here is from genome assembly GCA_003508835.1 of Eonycteris spelaea. Lineage (NCBI taxonomy): Eukaryota > Metazoa > Chordata > Mammalia > Chiroptera > Pteropodidae > Eonycteris > Eonycteris spelaea. The sequence continues at coordinate 2,010,843 of PUFA01000264.1, read as the reverse complement.
AAAAATAATGAAGAGAGATATAAGAACTAGCTGATACCATCAGGAGAGGAAACAAGAAAAATGGGCATTACTGAAGGAGAGGAAAATGGAGCAGGGATTAGAAAGAATTTTCAGACAAATAGTTGATGAGAAGTTCCAAATTATCTAAGGAATAAGCTGGAACTTGGAATTCAAGAAGTCAACAGAATACCCAATAACCTCAAACCAAAAGGCCTTCACCAATACACATTGTATTAAAGTTATCAAAAATTAATGACAAAAACAGAATTCTCAGGGCAGCCAAGGGGAAGAAGACAGTAATTTATAAAGGAAAACCCATTAGATTATCATCAGACTTAAACAAACTTTACAAGCTAGAAAAGGAATGTTTAAACTATTAAGTGAAAGAAACTACCATCTTAGAATAATGTATCCAGGTTAAGCTCTCCTTTAAGATATGAAGGAGAAATTAAGACCTTTCAGACATACAAAAATTGAGGGAATTCTCCACTACAAGGCTTGTACTACAGGAAATACTGAAAGTGTCAGCTCATCTAAAATAAAATAACAATACCAACAACAACAAAACATAATTAGAAGTAAAGTGACTATTAAGCAAATAGAAGCAGAGGAGTGCAATTCTTACTAAGAACAGGGCATTAGGCTTAAATAGTAAGAAGAGAATTGCTATAGCAAGACAGTAATAAACATTCAGCATACATAGGGACAAATCGTGATAACAATGACTGAGAAGGGGAGGATTCTAAGATTCAGATTTGCAAAGGGAAAGGAGATGAGGCACACGCAGAGGAAAATGGATGACTGACTGTATATATAATTATCCTTTTTCATATTCCATAATGATAATCACACATTAAAGATTTAGAACTGAAGTATATAACATAAAAAGAAGAACCAGAGGCAAAACTCACAAAGCCAACCAAATTAAAGAAAAACATAAACACAAGGACAAGGAAGCAAGCTACCAGAAATCAAAAGATAAAATGGCTATAAGAAGACCCACATATTTAAATAAACACCTAAATGTAAATGGAACTGAACTCACCAATTAAAAATGTGCAGAGTGGCAGAGGGTCAAAAAAGAAAACCCACATGTGCTGCCTCCAGGAGACACATCACAGCTCCAAAGTCAAATATAGACTCAAGTGAAAGGGTGGAATATGATATTTCAATTAAATAGCATTCAGAGAAAAGCAGGAGTACTGGTAATAATTTGGATGAAATAGATTGTAAAATAAAAAAGGTAAAAGATACTGAGGGACACTTCATAATGATAAAGGAATCATGCACCAAGAAGACATAACACTTATTAATAATATATGCTCCAATCAGGGAACCCTGAAATATGCAAAGCAATAACTAACAGAACTAAAGGGAGAAACAGACCAAAGCACTATCATAGTAGGGACCTAATACACCACTGTTGGATGTGCACAGATCATCCAAACAGAAAATCAATAAGGAAATAACATCCTTAAATGACACATTAGGACCAACTGACATAATTGACATTTACAGAGCCTTCCATCCTAAAACAGCTGCTTATACATTCTTCTCTAGTGCACATGGAACATTCTCAAGAATCAATCACTACTGGAACACAGAGATAGCCTCAACAAATATAAGAGGGTTGAGAAATCATACCAATCATATTCTCTGATCATAATGCTTTGAAACTAGAGATCACTGCAAAAGAAATCAGGAAGAACCACAATACATGGAGATTAAAAACATGCTACTGAAGAATAACTGGGTCAGAGAAGAAATAAAAAAGAGAAGTCAAGAAATACATAGAAACAAATTATAATGATAGTACAACATATCAAAATTTTTGGGTCATGGCAAAAGCAGTCATAAAAGAAAAGCTCATATCTTTTGGGTATTTCCAAAAATAAGAATGAGCCCAAATAAAATAACCTGGCCCTTCATCTTTAAAAAAACTAGAAAAGAAGAACAAATGAGGTCTAAAGTTAGAAGAAAGAAAGAAATCATCAAAATTGGAGCAGAAATAAATAAAATTGAAAAAACGAACAAATGAAAAACAATAGAAAAAATAAATACAACAAGGACTGGTTCTTTGAGAAGGTTAATAAATTGACAAACCCCTGGCTAGGCTCACTAAAGGAAAAAGAAGAAAAGACACAATAAACAAAATCAGAGATGAAAGGGGAATTATGACTGATATCACAGATATACAGAGATCACACAAGAATATTATGAAAAATTATATAACAAATTTAGTAATCTAGGAGAAATGGACCAGTACTTAGAAAAATACAATTTTCCTAGACTGAATCAAGATCTGGAAAACCTAAATAAGATCAATTGGAAGTATGGAAATTGACACAATCATCAAAAATCTACCAAAAAGCAAATCTCCAGACCAGAAGTCTTCCCCAGTGCATTCTACAAAATTCAAAGAAGATTTAATACCTTAGTCTCCTCAAACTCTTTCCAAAAAATCAAAAAAGAGGCAATACTTCCCAATTCATTTTATGAAACCAATATTACTCTGATACCAAAACTGGTAAAGATAACACACACGTGCGCGCGCGAGCGCACACACACACAACACACACACACACACACACACACAAACTACAGACAATATCTCTCATAAACACAGATTCAAAAGTCCTAAATAAGATACTAGCGAAATAAATATAGCAACATATTAAAAGATTATACACCATGATCAAGTGGGCTTCCATCTCAGGGGCACAAGGATGTTTCAAAATATGCAAATTGGTTAATATGATACACCCATAAACAAATTTTAAAAAAAGATCACATGATCATATCAATAGATGCAGAAAAAGTCTTTGACAAGATATAGCATCCATTTATGATCAATACACTTCACAAAAATCATTATATGACACCTCAGCCAACATTATACTTAATGGTGAAAAACTAAGAGCACTTTCTCTAAGACTAGGAACAAGGTAAGGCTGTCCACTGTCGCCACTGTTATTCACTATAACATTGGAGATCTTAGCGGATCAGGCAAGGGAAAAATATAAAAGGCATCCAAATAGGAAATGAAGAGTAAACTGTCACTATTTTGCGGATGACATGATATTTATATAGAAAAACCTAAAACGCCACAAGAACACCACTAGAAACAATAAGCAAATACAGTAAAGTCTCTGGAATAAAATCAACATTCAAAAATCCATAGCATTCCTATTCTAATAATGAAAAGTCAGAAAAAGAAGTGGAAAAATAATTCCTTTTGCAATTGCAGCAAAAAAATAAAAATACTTAGGAATAAAATTTAACAAAACAGGTGAAGGACCTATGTGATAAAAACTGCAAGACTCTATTAAAATAAATTGAAGGAGATACAAAGAAATGGAAAGATATTCCATTTTCTTGGATTGGAAGAATCAACACAGTTAAAATGCCTATATTACCTAAAGCATTATACAGATTTAATGCAATCCCCATCAAAATCTCATTGGCATTTTTTAAAGAAATAGAACAAAAAATCATTAGATTTGTATGAAAGCACAGAAGACCCTGAATTGCCAAAGCCATCCTGAGAAAAAGAACAAGGCTGGAGGTATCACTCTGCCTGACTTCAAATTTTACTACAAATAAACAGTAATCAAAATGGCTTGTATTGGCAGCAAAACAGACATGGACCAATGGAACAGAATCAAATGTCTAGAAGTAAACCCATATTTATACAGGCAAATAATTTGGGACAAACAAGCCAAAAACATGTAGTGAGAAAGGAAAGCCTCTTTAATAAATGGTGCTGGAAAATTGGAAGGTCTCTTACAAAAGAATGAAACTAGACTGTTGTCTATCACCACACCAAAATTAACTCAAAATGGATTAAGGACCTGAATATAAGATCTGAACAATAAAATGCATAGAAAAAACATAGGAACTAAACTCAAGGACCTTGGACTTAAAGAGGATTTTATGAATTTGACCTCAAAGGCAAGGGAGTAAAAGCAAAAAAATAATGAATGGACTACATGAACTAAAAAGTTTCTGTTCAGCAAAGAAATCATCAAAAAGGTAAAGAGACACCACTGGAATGGGAAAATATTTTGCAAGCAATGCCTCCAATAAGGCCTAATATCCAAAATATACAAAGAACTCATACGGCTCAATAACAACAAAAGAAAACAAACGATCCAATCAAAAAATGGGCAGACGACCTGAACAACACTTCTCCTAGAGGACATACAAATAAATGGCCAACAAATATTGAAAAGATGCTCAACATTGCTAGCTATTAGGGAAATGCAAATCAAAACCACAATGAGATACCATCTCACATCTGTTAGAATAGCTATAATTAACAGGACAAGTAATAACAAATGCTGGAGAAGATGCGGAGAAAAAGGACCCTCTACACTACTGGTAGGACTGCAAATTTGTGCAGCCTTTATGAAAAACAGTATGGAGGTTCCTCAAAAACTCAGAATTGATCTATCATATTATCCAGCAATTCCTCTACTGGCTGTTTTACCCCGAAGACTTTAAAAACTCATATCTGAGAAGATATTTGCACACCCATGTTCATGGCAGAATTATTCATGGTGGCCAGGACATGGAAGCAACTGAAGTGTCCTACAGTAGATGATTGGCTAAAAAAGCTGTGGTACATATATGCAATGGAATATTACTCAACCATAAGAAGAGATGAAATAATGTAATTTGTTGACAACCTGGATGGACCTCAAGATAATTATGCTAAGTGAAATAAGCCAGACATAAAAAGTTGAAAATCACATGATATCACTTATGTGTGGGATATAAACCTAAAAGCAACAAAGGAATAGGAAAAGAAAACAGAGTCTCACAGACAGGGACTATAGACTAGTGGTTACCAGAAGGTAGGGTTTAGGGTAGGGAGGAGATAGACAGGGTAAAGGGTTTAAGTGTGTGTTTACGGAAAGAAATTTAACTATGGGAGGTAACACACAGTGAATATAGATAGATAGATAGATAGATAGATAGATAGATAGATAGATAGATAGATAGAGATATATAGATATATAGATAGATATATATAGATATATATGTGTGTCTTACTGTTAAAGTGTACAGCTGAAACTTATTGGATTTCTTTAATTAATGTAACCATAAAATAAAATTAATTAATTAAAAAATAAAAAATAAAAATGTATTTCACATACGATATTACATATAGTATCAGGTGTGCAACACATTAATTTAACACCTATAGATGGTACATAGTGACAACTGCAATGAATCTAGTACCTTTCATCAATGTACAAAGTTATTATAATATTATGGACTATATCCTCTATATTATACCTTATATCACCAAGAATTATTTTGTAACTGTAATTGCGTCCCTCTTAATCCCCTTCACCCTTTTTGCTCATTATCCTACCCTCTTTCTTTCTGGTAATCATCAGTTTGTTCTTTGTATCTAATTTCTTTTTGTTTTTGCTTTTCTTGTTCATTTGTTTTGTCTTTCAGATTCTACATATAAGTGAAATCATATGGTTTTGTCTTTCTCTGACTGACTCATTTCACTTAACATAATATCCTCTAGGTTCACCCATAAGAATGACACAAATAACAAAATATCAATCTTTTTTAGAGCTGAATAATCCCTTCAAACATATAATGGATATATATAATGGGTATATATGTATGCATGTATATATACACACATATATATACATATACGTGTGTGTGTGTATATATGTATACACATATATACATACATATATGTGTATATGTGTGTATGTATGTATGTGTATATATATACATATATGTATGTGTGTATATGTGTGTATATCTATCTATCTATTCTATCTATCTATCTCACATCGTTTTTACTCTTTCATCTGTTGATTGACATCTAGGTTGCTTCCACATCTTAGCTATTATAAATAATGCTGCAATGAACATAGGGGTGCATGTTTTCAGTTTCCTCAGATAAATATCCAGAAGTGGATTTGCTAAGTCAAATAAATGGCAGTTGTATTTTTAATTTTTTGAGGAACACTTCATTTAGTTTTCCATAGTGGCTGCACCACTTTAAAATCCTGCTAATAATATACAAGGGTTTACTTTTCATCATATCCTCACCAACATTTGTTATTTGTTGTTTTTTTTTGATAATAGCCATTCTGATAGATGTGAGGTGATATCTCATTATGGTTTTGATCTGCATTACTCTGATGATTAGTGATATTGAACATCTTTTCTTGTGCCTGTTGGCCATTTGCTTATCTTCTTGGAGATGTCTATTCATATCTTTGCCGTTTTTAAAATCAGACTGTTTTTTTTTTAATATTGGTCGTATGAGTTCTTTTTACACTTTTGATATTAATCCTTTATCGAGTATATCATTTGTAAACATCTTTTCCTATTCAGTAGGTTGCATTTTTTTTCTTAATGGTCTTCTTTATTGTGTAAAAGTTTTAGTTTCATATAATCTGATTCGTTTATTTTTGTTTCTGTTGCCCTTGCTGGAGGAGACATATCCAAAACATATTAGTAAGTCCAATGTCAAAAGCATAATGCCTATGTTTTCTTCTAGGTGTTTTGTGGTTTTAGTCTTAAGTTAAAGTCTTTAATCTATTTTAAGTTTGTTTTTGTATATAGTGTAAGAAAGTGATCTAGTTTCATATTTTTGCATGCATCCATTCAGTTTCCCAACATCATTATTTAAAAACAGCCTTTCCTCATTGTATATTCCTGTCTCCTTTATTGTAAATTAATTGCCCCTATAAACATGGGTTAATTTCTCGATTCCTTTTCAGTTCAATTATCTATATGTTCATTTTTGTTCAGCATATATTGTTTGATTAATAGCATTGTAATATAGTTGACAACAGGAAGTAGATACTTCCAACTCTTATCTTCTTTCTCAAGATGCTTGACTATTTTGGGATCTTTATGGTTCCATATAAATTTTAGAATTCTTTCCTAGTTCTGTGAAAAATATTAGCATTTTGAAAGAGACTGTAGATTGCTTTGGTAGTATGGACATTTTAATGGTATTCATTCTTCCAATCCATGAGCATAGTATATCTTTCAATTTATTTGTTGTCTTCAATTTCTTTCATCAGTATCTTTTCACTTTCAGACTATAGTCTTTCACTTCTTGATAAATTTTTACTAGCTGTTTTAATTTTTTATGCAATTTCAATGGATTAATTTTTTTTTCTGAAAGTATTTTTAGTGTGTAAAAACTTAACAGTTTTCTGAACAATAGTTTATATCCTGAAACTTTGCTGAATTTACTATTAGTTCTAATAGGGTTTTTTTTTTTTTGTCTTTTTGTTTTAGTGGAGTCTTTAGGGTTTTCTACATATAATATCATGCCATCTGCAAATAGTGACACTTTATATTTTCCTCTCCAATCTGAATGCCTTTTATTTATTTTTCTTTTCTGATTGCTGTGGCTAGGACTTCCAATACTATATTAAATAAAATAATGAGGGCATTCTTATCTTGTTTCTAATCTTAGAAGAAAAGCTTTCAGCTTTTCATCATTGACATATGTTAGCTGTGGTTTGTCCTATTATTGTCCTTATATGTTGAGTATGTTTCTTCTATACCCATTTTATTGAGAGTTTAAATCATAAATAGATGTTGAATTTTTTCAAATGTTTTTTTTTTTCCTGCAACTATTGAGATAATCATAAATATTTATCTTTTGTTAATGTAATGCATCATGTTAACTGAATTAAAGATATTGACACATACTTTTATTCTTGGAGTAACTTTTCTGGGCTAACTTAGATAAAAGCATGAGTTATTATCTCAAATATATGTACGACAGTCTATAAATATACACTGGTACTATGGAATAGTGGGATAAGTTCTGAGACAGAATTCTTGAGTTCTCTATTGTTTTAATTTATATAACCTAAACTTTAGTAACCCAAAGTAAAGTGAGGCAACAAATACATATCTCAAAGAGCTGTTGTGATGAGAAAATAAGATGAATTAAAGAGTTGATAAATTAAGAATAATTACAAAATCTATTTTGTGAATAATTTCCAGAGAATATTTTAATTTTATAAAACTTAATTTGTTTTCCTCTTACAAATTATGTAAGCTTCCCAGGTAGGCAGAGCTATTGTATGAAATTAAATGACACCTTTCATGCTATTTTGTTCATATCTCTAACATCCATTGATGACATGAGCTAGAATATTTCTGGCTGAATGTTCCTTATTCATGCATACACTGGAAACCATGTGCACATTGGGTTAAATTGTGGGTTTTTATTGGGATTTCATGATCTTTGTGAAAAATATCCACCATGGGGAAATGAATCAGGCAAAACAGATGAACTTGGAAGCCAGAGAGGAGAATAAAAAGTAAGATGTTTAAAATAACAATATGATAGATTTTGGTAAGTTTCACCCACACTCAGCTATCCTCATATTCATGTGTGCCTTAAGGAATGAACAGCTGTGTATGGAACAAGTGTAGATATCAGGGCTCAAGCAAACCAACTGAAGGCAAAGTTGTTTCCAAACTTGACAAAAAAATGTGAGCAATGGTGCCTGAAATGCAACTACTGTGAGTGCCAGGCAGCCCAAGACGATCGAATTGTAGCCACCAAACATCCATGGTGAGAGAAGAGACTCACTGGAGAATTATTCTCTAGTCAGTGCATTTCACAGTGTTCCTGGTAGTTAAAACTAAAGCCAAGAAATGTTACCAAAGAGTAGATTGTGAAGATAATAACTAATAATTTCTAAGGTTCATTCTTATATTGTTGGAAGTTATCATGATAAAGGTAGAAGAAGAGAAGAAAAAGATTCTAAATTTACTGCCATAAAATTTTGTGTGGAATCATGTATACAATGGCACCATGTACCAAAACATAACACGATGTTGGTACTTTTTGAAATAAAAGTTTGGGACTACATGTGTTACTGATTCATCCCTTTTTCCTTGTTTTTAAGATCTTGACAGTGATTTTCTTCTCTATAATTATTACTCATAGTCACACCATAGAATGTGATAATAATGACGAATTTTCTCAGATGCACTGGCTCATGGTGCATGAAAAGATCCACCAACAATTCAAATTTTCCATCATCATCCACAAAAGACCACAATCACTTGAATCCATCTTCTCCAGCACAAGGAATTCTTTCCTTCACATTACTTGAAGGATTTTTGCGTATTTCAAATTTCTAACAGTTAGCCTATTGCATTTTTCCACTCCAGGCTTCTTCAGTGTCACATTGATTTAGGTAATTCCTCTATAACCAGGATAATGTTATTTAAGAAGGTTAAGATCTGCCCATATTTTTTATATGGTAAGATCAGATAAATTAAAAAATAAGATGAAGGTATTATAATAATTTCTGTACACCTCTGGGAGAAATTTATGTATGTATTATGTATGTATGTATGTATGTATGTATGTATGTATGTGCTGTGAGGGCCTATAGAATTTGCTATTTTACTCTAAGATAATATTGGCTGTCACACCCTGAAGAGGTAAACTAGCATGTTAAAGGAGGATGAGGAAAACTTTTACAAATTCAAAAGAGGGTAATCATAGATAGGAACTGTGCAACTTATGCATTTTCATTTGAAGTGAAAGCTTAAAGGAGAGCCTTTTTACCTAGTTGATTCTGTCTCTCTCACAATTCTCTGGTTCTCACATAGACTCATTTTCACGCACAGATACCATGAAGAGACCTACCTGCAGGAGCTAGTTGTCCTGGGTAAGTCATGAGGCAGTTTCCATTATTCAAAAAAATCCTGTCTCATTAATTCCTAGGTTATCCTTGTTATATGCAATCATCTGTGCCTATCCCATTGTTTTCATTTTTACTTCCTCCAGTCTCTAAAATCTCCAGCTTATTTCTTTCCCTCTAAGGGTTAAGTAGCTTTCCTTAAAAGAATCCAGAGGTGAAAAAAAATCTCCTGGGGCAGAAGTAAGAACCTTGTGTCTATAAACTTTTATGAGGACTTACATCCCAGGAAGTCCAGGCTGACAAACAAACTATAAAATCAGGAGATGCACCTGAGTCCAGCTGAGCATGGGCCACTCCCTCCTCCCCACACTCTACTGCAGATTTCTAATCAGGTTTCAACTACCAAAAAGAATGCTCCTTGTGTCCCTAAAAAGGAAATGAAAGTGTCACATAGAGGTTAAAACAGCAGGAATTAACAGCTATGAGATATTTAGTGGCTTAGTCAGTACTCGTGTACCTTAAGGATATGGGGGAAGCAGGAGAAAGGAGTGGAGAGGGAGGGTAATAGTGAGTCTGCTCAGTTCATTTATCTCTCTCCTGATTGTCCACACCATTCTGATGGAAACCTGCATCATTGGCACCATTTTCTCTGAACTCACAATTAAGTCGAAAGGAAATGAATGATTGGTATTCCTATTGTGCTTGTTTCAATTATTCTAATATAATACACACTGTTTTTACTATTAACAATGATCATTGCTAATAGATTTTAAATTATCTTGCTAAATTATTATTGTTGATTTAAGAGGGAAGATGGCCTTACGCCTCTTTCTGAAACGTGTGGAGAGCCTCCAGCAAGTGCTGCTCAAACTTAATTTATACATTTGCAGGGAGGCTGAAGCCAAGGCTTCCTGGGATATTAACTGGATTTCGGAGAAGGCAATGTTAGCTGTACAATTCAGAAGGCAATCTTTGTGCTATTACAACTTTAATTTTTTTAAACTTTGGCTCTGTAGTAGGCACTCTTTACCCTCTACTTTGTCTTTCTTTCTTAGCTCCATTCCTCCTTTTCCAAGAGCTCATTCTATTTACACCTCCACTCTCTGGTATAAAGGCACATAGGAAAGACTGTAACCCAATAACAACTGGGTGGTAGATTATTTCAATTATGATTTCTCTTATTTCTTAAGGATTACTTAGAGGCGAGATTCTTGCTGCCGTTTGGTTCTTCACGCAATCATTGCAAGCAAGAGGGTAAAATGGCCATGCATTAAAATTTTTTATAAAAATAGAAATGAAAGACAATCCCTAGAGCTTCATTTCCAAAAAGAGGGTAGAGGGTGAACTTTTAACAGCCGATGAAGTTCAATAGTCAGGAACTAATGTTGATGTGTATGATGCCATAATCCAGATCCCCAGAAAATAATAGAATAGTTTCTGCATTGGCAAAACTCCCAGGAATGAGAAAGGAAGGTATGATTCCCTAATGATCCATTAAAGAACTTTTTGTCCTAAATTAGGGAGTCCATCTTAGTATTCCTGGTGGGAACTATGAAGCTGAAAATAACACAGAGAAAATAAAGTTGTAACAAGTTAGAGAAACTGCTTAAAGAAATTTGTGCTTTGTATCTCATATTAGTCATGTTTCTATTGTGTGATCTGGAAAAAATGAAAGTCTTCTATTTTGGATTGACATCTTTAGGAAGGTGTGGTAAGAAATTGGGAAATTTTAAATTATCCTTCCTCCACTATCATGCTTCTCTCTATACTTTATTTACTTACTAACTCTCTTTTTTTGCTTCTGCCTTTCTTTTATTTTTGCTGAGTTATCTTCCTCTGCAGGACTAGACATCTGCAAAAGAATAAAGAAAATAAAGGGATCAACATTCTTACTGTTGGTAGAAAGAGTTAGCTTATAGACTGCATGAAAAAAGCCAGGTTGATTAAGATTTAATCAAGTGGAAAATACAGGTTTACATCAGAATGCTAAATAAAATATCTATAAAAGTGAAGTCTGCAGACAGGTCACAAATCAATTACTCCACCAAAGACAGAGGAAAAAAAAATCCTTCATTACCAAGAGGCGAAAAGGATGCGGTAATGTTAGTTGATGTTAAATGTAATGCATCATCAATACAACCTATCTTATATAAGAGTGAATTGTATCTGGAACAAAGAGAAAGATTTCTTTGCTCCATGATAATCAGACTGTATCTGGAGTACTTGGTGCACATTATGAGCATCACAATTTAAGGAGACTGACAGAGAGGAGGTGAGGTTCTGTGAGAAAAACTAGAATGGACACCCCAAAATAGGGATTTTTATCTAATAACGAAAAGATATAAATTGGGGAAAGTGAGAAATAGCCAGAATTTGACAGTGCTCCTTTAGGTTTTTATTACTTCTTGGGTTGTAAATTTACCAAACTGGTACTAGTTACAGAGAAACTAAGGCCAGAGATGGACAATTCTTAACTTTAAAATTCTTTTTAAAATGAGTTACAATACTTCAACTCAAAAATCTGTGAGTGTGGGAATTAAGATTTTGCCAATTTTTTCTTTTTAATTTTATTCATTCATTCATTCATTCATTCATTCATTTATGGGAAATGGACTCACATATTTATAGCCCAGGGAGACCAAATGAGCCAATGTTCTTTCCTTTTGTATATAACACTTTGTGAAATATTTCGAAGGAAGCAAAATGGCATGTATATGCCAGGAATTAATTATCATTGGCCTCTACAATGCAATGTTTACCTCGGAAAACTGGAAAGGCCCAGAGTCACTGCTCCACAGAGGTGGCTTGGAAGGAGGGAAGTAATGAGAATGTGCTCTACACTCTTCGGCACATTGGCACTTTTCAATTATTTATGCAATTTAATCCCATTGAAAAAGCACATTCTCAAAAGAACACCCCCAGGTCTTCTGCATGAGAACCAGAAGAAAGTAATATGGGAAAAAATAAGAGTCAGGGCTGTGCTTAAGGGAGTTGGTATGACCTTCTCAGAGACCTTGGTATTAAAACAGGCAGTTTGCTTAGTTAATAATAACTGTGCCTCGGACTTGTCATCTTCAAAGAACTTTAATTAATCCTCATAACACCCTGGTGGGCTGCAGAAGGTAAGTGTTATTATCTCAATTTCATATGAGGCCAAAATGTGCAGGCACAAACAGAGAAGGGAAATGGTTTGCTCAAGATAAGCAAGTGTAAAGTTAAATTTAGCATTAATGAATACCTTAGGCCACCTGCCTTCTTACTGCAAGTCCCTTTAGTAATATATGTGGGGCATAACACATGGGACAATGTTAAGAGCTTCATAGGGGGCCAGATGCAGGTAACAGTCTGACTAAAATTTTTTACCTAAGACAAGAGGAATGGGAAGAAATGAAGAGGAAAATTGATCTGAGACAGAAAGTTTCATAGAAAGAGAAAAGGAAAGGAAATAAGGAGGCCCTTCAGTTTTCTCTGAGCATACAAAGTTGTTAATCTCTTTTTAATGAATTTTAGACCAAAATAAAAGAAAATAAAATAAAATACTGTTAAAACTTTGAAATCTAATTGTATAGAAACAGACACTGAGAAGAAATTGAGGCATTGACCTATATGGGAACATGATCCTCATGTCTCTGAATGAGTGGATGAGTGACCAGTATGGAATGATTTCTTGTTTTTTATTCTAAATCACAAATTTCTTTTATACACACCTAACACTGTTTTGCCTCTGTGATTTCAGTCTATGAAGTTTGTGGTATTCATTAAACACAGTTTTTCAAAGTCTGTTTAGTTTTTTTTTTTTTAAATTAAATTTATTGAGATAATATTGGTTATAACATTATATAAATTTCATCTTTACAGTCTTATAATACCACATCTGTAAACTCTATTAGTGTGTTCATCATTGTTATTTTGTATATCTGTTACTTTTTTTTTATATCCCACATATGAGTGAAATCAAATGTTCTATCCTTTTCAATCTGACTTATTTCACTGAGCAAAATATTCTCAAGAGCCATCCATGTCGTCATAAATGGCAATATTTTATCTTTTTTATGGCTGAGAAGTATTCCATTGTATACACATACCACTTCTTTATCTAATCTTTCACTGAGGAAGCTTAGCCTGTTTTCATATCTTGGCTATTGTAAGGAATGTTGCACTGAACATCGAGGTACATATATCTTTAAGACTAGGTTTTTCAATTTTTTTTTTGGTTAGATACCTAGAAGAGGAATTATTGGTCATATGTTAGTTCTATTCATAACTTGTTAAGGACCTCCATACTGTTTTCTACAGTGGCTGTGCCAATAAGGAAACCAAACAGCAAAACAAACCAGCCTTAATGACACATTAGACCGAATTGACAGAATCGATATTTAAAGAGTTTTCCATCCCAAAGTGCCAGAATATACATTTTTTCTCAAGTTCATTCTCAAGGATAGACCATACATTGAGTCACAAAACTAGTCTCAAAAAGTTAACAAGACTGAAATCATACCAAGAATATTTTTGTACCACAATGGTATAAAACTGAAATTAACTACAAGAAGAAAGTTGAAAAAAACACAGATATGTGGAGATTAAGCAACATGTTACTGAATAATTATTGGGTCAACGAAGGAAAGATCAAAAGATAAATAGGGACAAATGAAAATTACAATAAAACATCAAATTTCAGGGATATGTCAAAAGTCTCAATAAGAGGAAAGTTTATAGAATTACAAATCTATCTCAAGAAACAAGAAAAATCTCAAATAAACAATCTAATATTATACTTTAAAAACTAGAAAAAGAAAAGCAAACCAAGTCCAAAGTCAGTAGAAAGAAGGAAATAATAAAAACTAGAGTAGAATTAAATGAAAAAGAGAATGAAACAAAAAGAAAAATAATAATGAAACAAAGAGCTAGTTCTTTGCAAAGATAAATAAAATGGACAAACTTCTGGCTAAACTCACTAAAGAAAAAAGAGAAAAGAGTCAAATAAATAAAATAAGGAATGAAAAAGAAGTTACAATGGACATCACAGAAATATGAAGGATTATATAAGAATACCATGAAAGCTATAAGCCACCAAGTTCAATAACCTAGAAGAAAATGACAAATACTTAGAAATATATACCTTTCCTTGACTGAAACATGGAGAATTGGAAGACCCAAATAGAACAATCAGTATTTTTAAAAAATCCAACTAATCTCAAACCCCTCAAAAAACAAAAGTCCAGGACCAGATGGCTTTACTGGTGAATTCTACCAAACATTCAAAGATTTAATACCTACTCTTTTCAAACTCTTACAAAAAATTGAAGAAGAAGGAATATTTTCTAACTCATTTCATGACACCACCATTATCTTGATACCAAAATGAGGCAAGGACAACACACACACACCACACACACACACACAGAAAAATTACAGGCCAATATCTTTGATAAACAATATATTTTATAAATATCTTTGTTAAACATAGATACAAAAAATCCTAAACAAAATACTAACAAGTTGGGTATGATAACACATTAAAAAGATTATACATTGTGATCAAGTTGGGTTCATTCCAGGGACTCAAGGACGATTCAACATATGCAAATCAATCAATGTGATGCACCACATTAACGATAGAAAAGATAAAAATTATATGACCAAATTAATAGGTGCAGGAAAAGTATTTGACAGATACATCCATTTATGATTAAGATGCTTAATAAAATGAGTTTTAGAAGAAAAATATCTCAACATAATAAAGGCCATATATGACGAACTCTCAGCTAATATCATATTCTATGGTATAAAAACTGAAAGCTTTTCCTCAAAGGTCAGGAATAAGAAAAGGATGCTTACTCTTGCCACTGTCTTAAAAGAATTAAAGACTCATTCAACTGGCTAGTTAATAGAACATCACCCACCAGATTCAGTAGTCATAAGATTAGAGCTTGGAGGATCTTAATGAGCATCTAATCAAAAGTCTCCTCCAGTTGAGGATTTAAAAAGCCAGAAAGGAGATATGACTTGTTTGCGGCCAACTAGATAGTAAGTAAATGCAGGAGAACTGGAGATCAGATATTTTGTCTTCTATGATCACTCTTAATAGAGGAAAATGTTATGGTTGCACTAATAATAGTTGTATTAGTATCTATACAATAGAAATATTTGAAGGAGCTGGTGATATGAAAAAAAAACCCCACAAAGTTGGTGATTATGGATACTAAGGAATTGAGAGCCAGAGACTTATTTGAAGCTGATCCCTTACATATAATTTAGTAGTATAGCTGGAAAGAGCTTTAACTGACGAAGATCACATCTATTTTTGGGATTGTTGAAACCAGAATGAAAAAGGAGAAAGGAGGTATACCTTCCTTGGTGTTATCTTAAGCTTTCAACATTGCAAGTTGAGAGAGGAAGTAGAACTATGGGTACATTTTCTTGGCCGATTCACTGAAATAAATAAACTATGTTAGGAGACTCTCCAAGGAATTATCTTGTACCTTTTACATTTCTAAATATAACATATTAAAAAGGCAAAACAAAATTATCAGAGAATACCAATACTATATGAAAAAAAAATTGGAAATAGAACCCAATATGAGACATGGGACACATCCAGTGGCTCCACACACTAATATAAATTGTCCCCAGCACATCAGAGATGATTTGATATATGCATTGGGAGGGGAAGCATAAGTAAGTCAAGAGAAGAAAATCATCGTAATTTTTTTTTATGACATACCTGGGTCCTGGGGAAAAATAAGACAGTTTTATTTCTTATGAATCCCATGAAAAATGGCAACAACAACACAAAAAAGAATAAAGTAAAGTTTGCAGTTACCATGAGAAATTGAGATTGGAGGAGCAGAATTTGAAAGGACAATGTATATGTTTTGTGTTTTGAGTCAACAGTTTGGGTTAGGTTGGGAAAGAAAGGATGTTGGAAGAAAGGTTTTGTCTGAGTTGTTGGTAGTTCCTCATTCATACATGTTTGTTTTAGAATGAGGCATCAGCCACTGCCTCTGCAAATGATTACTCTAAGCAGAAATTATTTCTCTACTTCCCAGTCATCACATGAAAGGACACTTTTAAAGAAGGGTCATGTGTTAGGGGCAATAGACCTCAGAGAACTACAGAATTGGCCTCCTCCCTTCAAGCCAACTGGCCCATGGTGAATGTAAGATGGCCCTTCTAATGTGATGCCAGAGGGTTGGATATGACATAAGAGATTCTTGCCTATGTATTCTCATCAAGATTCTTTTTCCTTTCAAATAGTGCCTCACCACCAAATGTTTCATATGTTTCACCTACTAGAAGAGTCCAATGAAAAGAAGATTCAGGTGACAAGGTTGCTAATTCCCCAGATGCATGTCCTGCTCTAGAATCTAGACTCACTGTCTTATGAAGAAATATCTCTTTAGGAAGCTGTAGATATATATTTCTAAGAGAAAACATGTACTGCCGTCCTCCCCAAATCAACATTTCTTTCTCTAAAGGAACTTTATAGTGAATTGTACATATTTTAAGTCAGTAAGTTTAGTTTGAATCAAAGAACATTCCTCCTAGAAGTTGGTTTCTTTTTCATGTTTCGCTATGGCAGAATGCTTCATTTTGGACTGAGTATTTATTCATTTTTTCATGTTCACTGTGCCAGGAAACCAATCTTCCAAAAGCCATTCCATTGCCTGCACATATCTACACTCGCACTACTTGAAACAATCTAATTATCTTTGAATATTAACCCCCTAATGTCCCTAACAGATTAAATTGCTCTTATTTCTGTTTTCCTTTAATAATTTGTTGATAAAATTACCATTAATGTCCAGTAAATGAATAGATTGATGAATGAGCACAACTAACATACTCTGTTGTAAAGGTGATGACTTTGAAATAAAAAGAACCTGGGTTTAAAAGCTAACTTTACCACTTGACAGATATTTGACCCCAAGAAAGCCCCTTGGAGCCTCAGATTCCTCATCCATACAATGGGAATACAAGATTTACTCTGAAGGAGAACTGTGAAGTTTCCATGTATATAATGTGCTCAGTGCAGTGCACTTAAGAGGACTCAATAAATGCTAGCTACTGTATTAAAGTTAATTGTGCATGCAGTTTTATCTTATAGACCATGAGGAGCCATTAAAGCTTATTAAGAAGGGAAGTGACATTAGAAAGGTGTTTTAGAATCCAAACGAGAAAATGAGTAAGGAAATGAAGAGCTGACAGGTGATCTAGAGGGAAAAACAAGATAATCAAAATCATGTACCTGGTTACATCAGGACAGAGGTCACTCTGATGAGTTGAACAGGGCTGAGTGAAAATGTCCAGCACTAGACCAAGGCAATTCTTGCCACTTCTCCATAACTCTCCTCACCCACTGATTGCTTCTGTTTGTGTATTTACTTCCTCTTTCCTTTCATATATTTGAGCACAGGGCTCAAAATCATGCCATCCCTTGAGCTGAAGACCTACTCCATTCTCTTTGTCTCAAAAGATCAGCAAAAGCTAGTAAGGTGTAACCCACATCTCAAATTTCTGATTTTTAATTTTACTTCAGTATTTGTAGCACAAGGAGAAAAGCTTAAAATCATGATGATGAGGTTTTCTAGGTGTAAAATATATGGTGTTGTCTTTTTGGGGGTCAAATTGTAGCATTTTATTTTGATAAGGAAGAAGAGAATAGATTTTAATGGGGTGTAGTTGTTGAGGGATTGCCACGTACTGTTTATTGTAAACAGGAGAAAAGGACAAAACCAGCACAGATTTTTTTAAAGGATTACAATTAGATTTATGGGGAATACCCTGAATTTCAGGATGAATGTATCATGGGATAAATTACACAGAACAGTTCTCAGAATCTTCTTCCCTAGTATGTTGAAAAAATTAGAGATAGCCTTGTACTTAGCTTCAGGTCGCCAGGCTTGATGTCAGTAGAGGCATTCTGAAGGGCTCTCGACAGCCCTGGTCTCTTGTGCCTTTGGACATGAACCTAAGAATAGAAGCTATACCTCTAGTGGAAAAGAAAAGCCTATCTTGCACGCCTCTAATCCCAGGATGGGTTCTCAGAATCCAGAGAGATATCAGGACTTGCAGGTTTTTCATCACCGATGATGTACTGATGCTGCATCAATAAAATCTGCTCCCTGAAAACCCCATTATTCTGTTTCCAAAATCTCTGTGACCTTCCTTGGTAACAGGATGTAGATTGCAGGGAGCTGAAGAACCCAATAAAATAGGCATCTTAACCATTTTAGGAGAGTGAAAAACATTTAACCCCCAATATAATGGCTGCAGCATCTGTCTGAGAAAAAAATAAATTGGTTTTAACTTACATTGCTTGGGCTTCAGAGGGAAATAAAAAGGAAAATGGAAAGGCAAAATTGTTGAGCATCTCTCGGATCTACCTTTTAGCAGTTTGTGACTCCAGACACAAGCACTGGCACAGAGTAAATCTAATCACATTTAGACACAGCCTTGTAGTAAATAGAGGAAAGAAGAAAGATATTACAGGACTATAATCTTCTTGGAGATAGAAACGGGGAAGAAAAATCCAGTGAAGGATTATGAAGTTAGCTCACCTGCTGGTAAACACAGAAGAGTCACAGAGGTGAGCATGACCTTGACAAGCTCAGCATGTACCTGGTATTAATGGGGTCTTTAGTGACAAAGTATATAGGGCTGAAGGTAGCCTGCAGTACTGCCAGAGCTTAGCAGGAAGCCTTGGGCTGAATCTGCCTTTAGTTGCCACCTGCAAATGACTATAAAGAAATCACTTGAGTGATAACTATCAGGACCCACCATATTCCTTGTTCCCCACTATGCTCATTTCTATACTGCTAAAGCCACTTGATCTCCATATGCAGGCTACAGTGTCATTCTGACAACGGGACCAATCCTACCCTTAGTGAGGGACTAAGAAACTCTGGTTAAATGCTCAGTGCTCAGCATCAAGGCAGGCTGACTGCTGTTTCTTCTGACTTTTGCACCACAGTTCTGGAAGTTTGATCCTAGTCTAGTTCTTAGATTGGCTGTGTTTATGATAATATACAGATAACATGAAGTATTATACATATTATATGTATGTTACAATATAATACAAAATAGTTCTCAGTTCCACTATAATATATAACATAGCATATTATACAATATATTATATTAATATATTTATAACATTATGTAGCATATATAAGCAGAAGCACAGCCAATCTGAGAACTAGACTAGGATACACACACACACACACATACCCACAGACGCTCAAGTAGAGGTTTATGTCTTCACATAAATTTCAAAACAAGTAACTTTCATTCAAACAGTGGTTCAAGGATCCAGGCTCCCCCCATTTTGAGGTTCCATCACCTTTAACCAGGGCTTTTCCAAGTTTCCATTTCTCTGCATTGAGTCAGCAAAAAGGTGAAAATCGCATAGGAGTTGTTGGGGGCGAGGTTTTATGGACCAGGCTCAGGTGAGCAATCTTAGCCTGAAATTAGGCCTCCTTTCTTTTAGTGTTTCTATCTAGTTTTAAGTGACTGCTGTACCCACTTCCTCATACATTTTTTTCTTCATTTTGTGAACCCATTTGAAAGATCTTCTTGGATTAGAATCTGCCCAAATAAGGGAGGCTTTGACAGATTGCCATGGTTCTTAGTCCTGCAGAATATTCTGCTATGGTAAATAGCAAGCATTGTTAACATGAATGTTTTCAGTTTAGCTAACAGTGGGAGGCCTCTCTGTGTGGAATTGAAAAGGAAGTCTCTCCCCCGCCCTGCAATTTTGTAATGTACTTTTCTGATTGTGCCAAGACAAAGCAGTGCTTCAAATAAGATTCCAGATAGTCTAAGCTTAAATTATGCTTATTAAAATTATTATTACTAATACTGCTTATATAACACATTTTATTGCAAAGCGCTCTGTAAACCCTAGTGCCTAAACAAAAGAATGAATTAGCAAACATTAATTACAAAGTCAATAAATGGAAGAGTGATTTAAAACTGGGACTTCAACCTGAGATTTTAGTCTCATTCTTGTTGGGGTGTTTTTCCTAACACTGAGATTGTCTCTTTGGATTCTATAATTTCCTTACCTGAAAACAGAAGGCTGTAAAAATCAGTGAATATAAAGAATCAGATTCTGTTTTAATGTTAAGAATAGTCCACATTAAGGGCCTGCTACATATTCATAGTCTTAGAGCATGCAGATAAAAATATGACTTTTGAAATTTTGATTTGCGATCATTTCTGAATTCATATGTACTCATTAAATGCCACTGAATACATTTTTAATAATGAGAAGGAATTTGACAAATGACCTGTTTGAGCTGAACAAAGAGATTTAACACAGTAGATCTCACACAGCAG
The DNA here is from genome assembly GCA_003508835.1 of Eonycteris spelaea. Classification (NCBI taxonomy): domain Eukaryota; kingdom Metazoa; phylum Chordata; class Mammalia; order Chiroptera; family Pteropodidae; genus Eonycteris; species Eonycteris spelaea. The sequence continues at coordinate 1,989,832 of PUFA01000264.1, read as the reverse complement.
GGAAAATACCTGGAGACTGTTAAAATCCATTTGTTAAGTATATTGTATTATGTTTCAAACTGTCCATTTTAAGACTGGCTGCTTATAATAATCATTGTTATGGTGCCATATAGTCCTATCTTAGCAACCAAAGGGCAATTTACCCCATATCTGCAAAACAAATAGGTTTATGCTAGTTTTGAAAGCACACATTTTCTAACAATACCCTTATAGGAAAGGAAAACCATCCTTATTGTCACATTAAGCTCTGTCATAGAGCCATTTTTTTTTCTTTTGTATTTGTGATCTCTTTATTCTCCAAGGATTGAAATCAATAGAGAAGATAAGAAATGACCTTCATATAAATTAATTAAAGAAAAGAAAAAAAGAAACCTCTATGAATAATCAAAAGAAAGAAAGAAGGAAATCAATAATTATTGCAGTTTTTTGTGCCAGGCACTGTGCTAGGACATTTACACTCTAGGTCTTTTAACTTTGGTGACAGTCAGACACAGCTAAGCTTACTTATTAAGTCTCCATTATTCAATGGATTCATTTCTTGATTATCTTTGAAATCTTAGCTCGTCTTTCTCTTTCCATTTGTGCAAGTCCAGAACTCTTCATCCCTATGCCGGTATTACTTGGAGGATGCAAACTTTGTTTAGTTTACAACGTGCAAAAAGAAAGTCAGTGTGGTCCAAATCCAAAATTAAATGTTTTTTTTTTTTTTCTATTATCTGATTTTCAAATTTCATCAGTGATGCTAAGCTTCATTTGTGTGCCTAACCAAGAGTTATCTGTGTAGATTATTGTATTTCCACCTATTTTGTCTTTTGGGGCAGAAGAGAAAACCACATGTATTTCAGTTATTTAAAGTTCATTTTTAGCAAATAGCAGATATAATTCCAAAATAATTGAAAACTTATAAAATAAAGAAGGCAGTGTGGTAAATATGATGAATATAAAAAATAGGATTCTAATCCTAGGTAAATGCTTAGAGATCATCTAGTTAGTTCAGCTTAAAATATAGGTTGAAAATTCATAACAAGACACATTTAATGACTTTTCCAAAGTCACACAGCAGAGAAAACCAGAATCAGGCATTCTGAATTTCCTAACAGAAATTTGAGCTATTATTTCTTTTACCACCTCTCAAAAGAGATCGCTTATTTACTAGATTCCATATTTCTCATGACAGGAAGTGAGGTGAGTATAATTTCCAGATGTCCCTTATCCTCATTTCTTCTTGAAAGCAGAACAAAACAAAACAAAATAGATATTATATGTTAATGGAATCAATCCCCTCCTGGTTATGTTCTCTGCTGTCCTTTGCATTTATTAAGACTTTTTCTTTAATTTCTCTAATATCTATTATTGTTCTTTAATATGATTCAATACTCTGATACTTTTTAAAAAATATAATCTTTTCAACACTTTTTTTCACTCATTCAATCCCCTAGTATGTGGTCTTCTACCTTTGAAATCTCTATATTAAGTATTCTTTTCTCTGGTCTTCATCTTTTATTTTAAGTTCAGTTATTCTAATGTTCTCTCTGCCATAATTTGCCTCACATCTAAATCAATTAATTAACACTACCAATTTTTCACTATCTCTAATCTTTCGCCTATCTTCACTTTCCTCTTTTGCCTACTTTAGGTTTCATGGTCCATTATCAGAAATAATCATGATAGACAAACACCATCTCCTCTGTTCTCTCCTCTCTCTCAGTCTATCATACTTCAGTAGCAAAACTGCCTGTAACAAAGAACTCTCCATCCTTTGTGAGCCTTCACTCAAGCAGCCAAAAGTAACAAGAGAAAATGATAGGACTGGGCTGACTAGATTAACTTTAAATTTATAATTATATAAAACTATAATGAGCACTAAACATGCCCTGAAAAACCTACTTTTGTAGCTATTTTAATTTCTTATTCCTAAATTAGGCTCTCTCTTCTCTCTGTATGTTCTATCAGTTGCTGACCTTACCTAATACTGCATTGAGCTAAAAAACACCAGCAAATAAGGAATCCTTTATCTTCCTTCTACCAAATCCTCAATCAACTGCTCCATCTTCTCTCTTGTTACTAGAGAAATTTCTTACCTTCTATTACAGGCTAGTTTCTCTAGAGTTTCCATCACCTTTCACCAATTCAAGTTTCTTACTTCTTCAGTGATCCTTTTTCTATAAATTTATTCACTAAATAAACCTATATTTTAGATTATGTAAAATAGAAAAATGTCTTTGGTTTCATGGAACCCATAAAAAGGAATCCATATTTTGTTTCAAGTGTGAACTTAAACAAGATAGTGGCATGATGTCATTAATATTCTAGAAGATAACAAGCCATTGTTGAACTATAGAGAGAGTAATAAAAGGAATACTTATTAGTATCTGTTGCAAAAGAACAGGGAAGAGAAGATGGTGGCTTGGACAATAATGGTAATAATTGAGGTGGTGTAAAGAGGTCAGATTGTAGATTCATATTTTAAGCTAAAACCCAAATATAACTTGCTGACAGTATGAATATGAGTCTATGAGAGAGATAAAGAAATTATGAATGAAAGCTAGATTTGGGGCCAGAAAAACTAGGTGAATAGTGGAATTATTTAAAGAGATGATATGACAGGGAAGGAATAGGATACGCTCAGGGCAAGAACAAGGAATAAAAAACTATCTTTGCTTAGTTAAATTTGAGATATCCATTAGGTATCCATGCAGAGATGTAGACAGGTTTGTGTACATATGTCTACCACTCACAGGAAACATTAGAGTTGTAAATGAAAATGTTGAAATTCTCAGTATAGAAATGATACTTAAATTTAGAGGTCTGGATGGGATTAGCCAATGTGAAAATTCTCTAATCAAATGATCTAAGTTAATTTCTTATATTTCAACTATTTTACAGTTTTAAATATAATTATAAAATATTTCTAACATATAGAAAACTTCAAAAAATAATATAATAACATTTAAGTAACAACTACCAATATTTAAATAAAGGTATTAACATTTTGCCATATTTATTCAGATGTCTTTTTTTTTCTTAGTATTAAGAATAAAAGCATTACAGAAATAGCTAAAGTTCTGTCCAGCTATTTTTTCTCCCTTTTCAAGTCAAGAGGTAACTATTTTCCTGAAGTTTATGTGTAACCTTCCCATGAATATTTTTTAATTTAATTTTTCTATATACACATAATCCACAAATTTGTAAATACTGTATCATATTTAAAAATTTAAATGAACAGTGTTATACTTTACAAATATTTGGCAACTCTCTTTAATTCAAAATCTTATTTTGAAATTTATCCGTACTAATGTAGATTAATTTCTAATATTTTACCTTCTGTACATATTATAGCATTGTTTTAATAAATTCATTTTATTCATTTCCCAGTATGGAAAATTAGACTGTCTCCCTTGAATCTCTCTTATCTCGTGGCTTCAGCAAACACTCTTACAGATGTCACCTAGTGTATGTAGACATGTTTCTCCAGAGTTAATTTAAGAAATAAAGTATTTGAGTCATAAAAGATAGGTATCATCTGCTTTTTTAAAAAAGTATTACCAAAGTATTTTCTAAAAAGTTTTTTTCTAATTTACAATGTCATCTAAAGTGTATGAGCATTCCTGTTTCCTTACATTTTCAACAGGGCTCAGTGTTTGTTTAGTTTTTTTCCAACCTGTTACATGTGAAATGATATTTCAGTGTTGTTATTTTCTCCTTTCTCAGTCTACTCTACCTTTCAGTCTTGTCATTCCAATAGTCTGCTGCTTTCAGTCATCAAGGATCTCCATATTGTTGAATTGAATAGATGATTTTTGTCGTCATCTGACTCCAGCGCAACAGCATTCAAAACCCAGGTTGAAACTCTATCTTCTCAATCATCTTGACAGCTCACATCTTTCTACTTCTCTGACAGCTAATTTTTAGTCTCCTTTCTTACTAACTTCTCCTGTTCCTCAAGACATTGTTTCAGCCTTCAATTATGTTCTATCATTTCTTTCTAGGTGATATATCATTTTCCATGACTTAAATACTAACTTTACATTGATACTTACCAATGATATTGTTTCTGCACCTCTGTGCTACTAAACTTCTACTAGATATTTCTATTTCTTTTTCATTTATTTATTTAAAATTTATTGGGATAACATTGGTTAATAACATTATTGAAGTTTCAGGTATACAATTTTATAATACCTCTTCTGTTTATTGCATTGTGTGCTCACCATCCAAAGTCTATTCTCCTTCCAACACCACATATTTGATCCCCTTAATCTCACACCTGTTAGAATGGCTATTATCAGTAAGATAAGACATAACAAGTATTGGAGAGGACGTGGAGAAAAGGGAATGCTTGTTCGCTGCTGGCAGAAATGTAAATTGATGTATCCTTTATAGAAAACAATGTAGAGTTCCTCAGAAATTAAGAGCAGATTTCCCATGTGACCCCGAAATCCCTCTTCTGGATATCTACCCCAAAATTTTGAAAATGCTTATTCATAAAGATATATGTACACCTATATTTATTGAAGCATTATTCACAATAACAAAAACATGGAAATAACTTAAATATTCTTCAACCAATGATTGGATAAAGAAGTAACATGTCTATACAATACAATGTAATAGGATTCAGCCATTAAAAAATGAAATATTGCTGTTTGCAACAACATGGATGGATATCTAGAGTATCATGCTAAGTGAAATAAGTCAGGTAGAAAAGAATCATTTGATTTGCTTTGGAGCATAAAACAAAAAGCAACAAACTAACAAAGAAAACAAACTCATAGATACAGACTATAGTACTTTAGTTATTAGAAGGGAAGGGGTGGAGAAGGATAAAGAGAAATGTTCTGCTTTGATGTATCACAAGCATGTAAAAAATGGATTACTTTCTTTTCACACTTGGGTTTCCTCAAAATACCTCTCTTTCAGTAAATTTTTCACCATCATCAATATGTTTACTAAGTCTAAAGCATGTGTGTCAGATTCTGCACTTCTATTTCTCTCAACACTCGTATTCCACCTTGTAACCTGAATATCTTGTGTTTTCCTCCAGAATGTGTTTTGTATTCTCCACTTCTCTCCTTACTTTCAGACACCACTCTAGTTCAAGTTTACCATAATCTTTAAGATTACATTCCCGATTGACTTCCTCAGTTTAGCTCAGTAGCAGTCAAAGTAAGGTTTTAAGATTAAAATCAGTGTATGACTCTCTCCTGTTTAAACTTGTCCAATAACTTTCTATTTCATCTGTTGTACTCAGACTAAACTTAAAATCATTACTATGGCCTAAACATCTCTGCCAGGTTCTACAACATTAGTGCACATCCCTCTTCCAGTTTTTTCACTGTATTTTGCTCAGACTGGTCTTCTGATGATTCTTCAAACATGCTCTTTCCTGCCATGAATGATGGTTATTGCTCTTCTCTTTGATTAGGTCATTATTCATATGGCTTCCTTCTCCTTCTTTGGAACTCAATTTAAATGCAACTTCCTCAAAGAGATCTACCTGGACCATAGTATCTACTAAATAATGTGTTAAAGCTTTACTTGAGAAGTGCCAAACAAGGCTAGGAAAATAAAAATAAAGGAGAATGAAGCGGGGTAAGATGGGAAGCAGACACAGGGATACATGTTTCAGTACCAGCCAGTGCTTCATGACACAGTTGTCACACCAGCATGCTCAGCCACAGCAGACATCTTTGAACTGGCTGGACATAAAAACCATGCATCAAGACTCTGGAAAGCAAACATGGCAGAGAGAGAGAGACGTCCCCAGATCTCTCCCCTTAAAATAACAGTAAGCTGAACATCTAAAATGCAACAAAAAAACTGCACACCAGCACATCTGAGCATGGGATCTGCACATAAGAACTAACATGGTGTCAGCAGAGGACTGGGAGAGACAAAGAAGCTGACTCTCAAAGCCACCGGATCTCCCTGTAAAGGAAGGAGGAGGGGAGAAGGTGCAATGAGTTCCCTGAATAGCCCTGCCTGAGTGAGTCATGAGTTCCATGCATTTGGAGGCAGGGCCAAGTCATCAGGGCAGAAAGCAGAGAAGCGGAAGGCAGAGAAACAAAAGTTGATTTTTACCAGCTGCCATTGCAAAGCCAAGGCTGAGCTACAGCTTTCAACTCCCAACCCAGAGGACCCCTACCCCATAATCTCTGAGACCAATTGTCATGGAACCCCAGGGGAATCTGAGCAAATGCTACTGAAACTGCTGCTAACACTGACAGGGATTGAAACTGGGGTAGCTACCATGATTAATTATCTACAAGAAAATAAAGGCATTATTAAGGATTTATATAAAGCAGGGATCCAAGAAGCTTAGACATTACCTACTGGAACCAAAAGAAGAGCACCTTCTTTTAAGCAGCCTAATGAGTGACTTTTATATAATAAATCTTCTTTCTGGAAAATAGCAGAATCTATTTCCATTAATGAACAAGTGGGGAAATAGTTCATTAAATATCATGAACGACCGAGGTGACAAGGCATCTCATAAAGAAAGAAAAAAAATCTATAGAAAAAAGCTTATAGACATAGAAATATGCAATTTAAATGACAGAGAATTCAGGATGGTATTTCTGAAAAAACTCATTGAGATCCAAAACAACTCAAATCAACAATTTCAAGAATTGAAAAGACAACTGGATGAGCAGAGCAAGGAGACTGAAATCCTCAAAAGGAACAAAATAGAACTTCTGGAGATAAAAAAACACACTGCAAGAATTGAAAAATAAAATAACAAGCTTGGGAAATAGAGTCGACCAAATAGAGAAAAGGATCAGTGATAAAGAAGACAAAAAATCTAGAAATAAATCAGAAAGAACAGAGAAACCGAAAAATGAAAAAATAAAGAAAGGGAAATACAAGAACTAGACGATAACATCAGAAGAAGAAACATAAGAATATTGGGCATTATTGAAGGCGAGAAAATAAAGCAGGGATTAGAAAGCATTTTCAGACAGATAGTTGATGAGAATTTCCCAAATCTGAGGAATAAGCTGGAACTTGGAATTCAAGAAGTCAGCAGAATACCTTACCTCAACCCAAAAGGCCTTCACTAAGACACATTGTATTAAACTTATCAAAAATCAACGACATAAACAGAAATCTCAGGGCAGCCAGGGGAAGAAAATGGTAACTTATAAGGAAAACCTATTAAATTATTATTGGCCTTGTCAGCACAGACCTTATAAGCCAGAAAGAGATGGAATCATAAATTTAAACTGTTAAGTAAAAGTAACTTCCAGCCTAGAATAATGTATCCTGGTAAGCTCTCCTTTAGATATGAAGGAGAAATGAAGACTTTTCCAGACATACAAAAATTGAGGGAGTCTCCACTATGAGGCCTGCACTACAGGGAATATTGAAAGACATCAGCTCGTCTAAAACAAAATGACAAAAACAAAACAAAACAAAACAAAAAACCATTAGGAGTAAAGTGATTATCAGGCAAATAGAAGCAGAGGAGTGCGACTCTTACTAAGAACAGGGCATTATAGGCTTAAATAATAAGAGAATTGCTAAATCCTAAATAAGATACTAGCAAACTGAATACAGCAACATATTAAAAAGATTATACACCACGATCAAGTGGGCTTCATCCCAGGAACACAAGGATGGTTCAGCGTATGCAAATCAATTAATGTGATATACCACATAAACAAATTAAAAAATAAGAATCATATGATCATATCAATAGACGCATAAAAAGCCTCCTACAAGAAACAGCACCCATTATCGATCAAAACACTTAACAAAATTGGTATAGAAGAAAGTATCTTAACATAATAAAGGCCATATAGGACAAACCTTCAGCCAACATTATACTTAATGGCGAAAAACTAAAAGCTTTCCCTCTAAGTTTAGAAACAAGGCAAGGCTGTCCACTATCACGATTGTTATTCAATATAACATTGACTCCTAGCAAGTGCAATCAGACAAGAGAAAGATATAAAGGGCATCCAAATAGGAAACAAAGAAGTCAAACTGTCACTATTTGTGGATGACATGATTCTCTATATAGAAAACCCTAAACACAAACACTCCACAAGAACACTATTAGAAACCATAAGCAAATACAGTAAAGTTTCTGGATACAAAATCAAAGTTCAAAAATCCATAGTGTTCCTATACTCAAATAATGAAATGTCAGGGAAAAAAGTGGAAAAAATAATTCCTTTTGCACTTGGAACAAAAAAAAATAAATAAAATACATAGGAATAAATTTAACTAAGCATGTGAAGGACCTTTATAATGAAAACTACAAGACCTATTAAAAGAAATCGAAGAAGTTACAAAGAAATAGAAAGATATTTCATGTTCTTGGATTAGAAAATCAGCATAGTTAAAATGACCACCTTACCTAAAGCATTATACAGATTTAATGCAATCCCCATCAAAATCCCGTCGACTTTTTAAAAAAAGAATAGAATTAAAAATCATCAGATTTCTATGGAAGCACAAAAGACACGAAATTGCTAAAGCCATCCTGAGAAAAAAAGAACGTGGCTGGAGGCATCACTCTGCCTGACTTTATATTATACTACAAAGTGACAGTAATCAAAATGGCATGGTATTGGCAGCAAAACAGACACACAAATCAAGAGTCTGGAAGTAAACCCATATTTAAATATCAGAAAATAATGGGACAAAAAAGCCAAAAACATACAGTGGAGAAAGGAAAGCAATTCAACAAATGGTGCTGGGAACTAGAAAACCGTCTGCAAAAGAATGAAACTAGACTGTTGTTTATCTATCACCACACACCAAAATTAACTCAAAATGAATTAAATACCTGAATATAGGACCTAAAACAATAAAATACATAGGAGAAAACATAGGAACTAAACTCAAGGTCCTTGCACTTAAAGAGGATTTATGAATGTGACCTCAAAGGCAAGGGAAGTAAAAGCTAAAATAAATGAATGGGACTACATCAAACGAAAAAGTTTCTGCTTAGCAATAGAAATTGTCAACAAGGTAAAGAGGAAACCATCCAAATGGGAAAATATATTTGCAAGCAACACTACTTATCAGGGCCTAACATCCAAAATATATAAAGAACTCATACAACTCAGTAACAACAAAAAAGCAAATGATCCGATCAAAAAGCAGTCAGAGGACTTGAACAGACACTTCTTACTAGAGGACATACAAATGGCCAACAAATATTTGAAGAGATATTCAACATTGTGAGCTATTAGTGAAATGCAAATCAAAACCACAATGAGATATCATCTCACACCTGTTAGAATAGCTATAATCAACATGACAAGTAATAACAAATGCTGGAGAGGATGCAGAAAAAAAGGAACCCTCATACACTGTTGGTGGGACTGCAAATTGGTCCAGCCACTATGGAAAACAGTATGAAGTTTCCTCAAAACACTAAGAATTGATCTACCATATGATCTGGCAATCCCTCTACTGAGTATTTACCCCAAAGACTTAAAAACCCATATCTGAAAAGATATTTGCACACCAATGTACATAGTAGCATTATTCACAGTGGCCAGAAACATGGAAGCAACTGAAGTGTCCTATGATACATGATTGGCTAAAGAAGCTGTGGCACATATATACAGTGAAATATTACTTAGCCATAAGAAGATATAAAATACTGGCATTTGTGACAACCTGGATGGACCTCGAGATAATCATGCTAAGCAAAATAAGCCGGACAGAAAAAATTGAAAATCACATGATATCACCTATATGTGAGATATAAACGTAAAAGCAACAAATGAACAAGACAAACAAACACAGATTCATGACCTTGGACTATAGACTAGTGGTTACTATAGGGTAGGGGATGAGAGAGTAGGGGAGAGGTAGATGTGTTAAAGGGGTCAAATATAAGCAGTAGGGGTGGTAAAGTAGATAAAGGGGATCAAATATATGTTTGAAGGAAACTGGACTTCGGGTGGTAAACACACAATAGAATATACAGATGTCAAATTATAATGTGCACCTGAAAATTATATAATTGTATTAACCAATGTTACCCCAATAAACAATTTTTAAAAATCACTCTTCTACCTGACTATTTTGGGGTTATAATGCTGTACATATTTGATTTTGAAGTGTTTAAGAGAACTTGACTTGTCAAAGTACTGATTTAGCTTTGTAATTCCAATTAAATGTAAAATTGATCAATTTTTAAAAAGTGCATCAAAAGGGTAAATGAAGGAGTGCTTTCTGCTCTGTTTTCTCCCTTCTATCTCTCCCAGTAGTCAGTGTTCACTTTATAGGGGAGCTAATCTTCTGCATTTCTAGGTTATGCTGTAAAACCCATTGGCATCAGTTCAGAAAGCCAGGGCTCACACTTTGTCTCGTGGAAAGTCCTGGAAGTGGTAAGAGGAGCCCAGGATCCAGAGCATGTGCCTGGAGACTTTAGAGAATAGAATAACATGACCCATAGGGAATTAGTCTACTGTGGCATTTTCTTTGTTTGTAAGAAGTGCTGAAAGTATGAGTGACAGATGAGACCAAGAGAATCAGAAGAGGTACTTAAATGCATCAGATATACATCTTGCTTATTTTATTTCTAAATTATAAGAAGCTAGCACGTTTAGAAGGTTTAACTGAAGAGAGAGAAGGAACAAGAGCTTAATGAAAGTTTGGCGAAGAACCTAAGACTAGGAAGAGTGGAAAACTGTTACCGCGCCTCATCCTGAAAAGGCAAAGGGTGGAATGTCAAAGCCTGGTTAGAGCTGGAGCTGTGAAAAGCTATCTAACAAGTGTTGCAGTTGTACCGGAAAAATAGTCTCCTTCAAAACTTTGGCAAGGCACAGAGGGAACAGAAGGGGGTGATAAATATTCTCACCGGCAACCACCCAATCTTTTAACAGTGCCTCCTACTGGCTAAACCCAACTAGAAACTGAAGGGCTAAGGTGTTTAGGTGGTGCAGTTTGTAAGGGTTAGCATCTCGGGTCACGAAATGCGACAAAGAAAAGTGGACAAATGGATCTGGGGGTGGAATGCTATTAGAGATTGTCCAGCACAGGAGGCCTGACTTCAAGTTATAAGTGTACAGGGCTCGCTTACTGTCACGTCGCTTGATGTACTTTAACCAAGTTATTTCTATTTGGATGAACGAATGAATGGACCCAAAGTATCCTTCCAGGCTCAGCTTCACTTACAGAAACTGTAGGTAATGTTGAAAAACTCATATTCCAGGAAAATGAGTTGCTGAAATATATATATATATAAAAAAGTAGAAGTTTCGCTTCTCCAAGACAGTGTCCAGTATTAAAACAATCTGGATTTTAAATATGTAAATCTTAATACTTCTATATATGCAAGTTTTTATTTTTATTATGAATTATATCATACACAAAAATAGTTATGTCTGTATATGTACATACACATGTACATATGATAAACACATAGACACATATTAAGAAAAGAAATGAAACTACATTTCTGTACTCACAACATGGTTTAATAAACAAAACATTTCTTGTGAAGCATGTATGTACTTCTGCCTCATTATATGTTTTTTCATGTTTAAATCTTTAATATGATGTGAGGGAGACATGCTTTTCTTCTTAAGAATATACAATTGTCCTAAGTACTAAATAGACATCATTTTCTCATTTAGCTGCAATATCATCTTTCATATATCAGAATTCCATTTATGCATGTCTCTCCTAGGTTTTCCATTCTGTTCTGTGGGTCCATTTGTCTAAGCTTCTGTTAATCCTACACTATCTTATTTTTAATAGTTTTAAAATAATCCTTGATATTTTTGGAGGAAAATCTCTTGCTTGGCCTTTGTGTTTTGAAGGTGCTTTAGCAATCATTGGCTCTTTGTCTGCACTAATTTTATAATTAACTTGTCTAATTCCATGAAAAAAATTTTGTTGGAAATTTTACATTGTAATTGTATTTTGAAGAAAAAAATATTATTAAGTCTTCTATTGTGAATAATATATTTATTTAGGTCTCCATTTATTTAGGTCTTCTTTAGTGTCTTTCAATTTTTTTACTTGTATAATAATTTCTACAAAAATCTTATACATCTTTTTAAAAAATTTCTCTAAGAAACTTATATGTTATGTTGTCTGAAAATGGGCTCCTTTTTTACCTCAAATCATATATTTGAATTGTTGACTTTTGGTCATTGATCTTATATTAGCCAACACTGATCAACTTTTTATTAACTTCAGTAAATTTACCTGTAAGTTATTTTTGGTCTTCTGTTTAGATTGTCCTATCATTTGAGAAAAATGATAGTTGTTTTTTCATTCTGACCATGTGATGCTTCTTTTTACTCTGCACAGACCAGATCCTCTGATACAATGTTCTGTAGATATACTGACTGCTCTTCTTTATTGTAAGAAATTAGTTTCTTATCAATTTTCAATGTTTATATTTACTTCCTGAATTTCCTAAAGTAATTAATGTACCTAGTTAAGAATTAAAAGCAGAGCCAAAGAGGTGCATTTTCCTTGTGATAGAGGCATAGGTTTGCCATTTGTACTTAACCCCCAACACCCCCACCCATCTCATTTTCATTTGAAGGCTGTAGAACCCAAGTTATGAGAACAATTACCTCAGCTTCAGCCCTGTCCCCTCTAATTTTCAGCCAAACATATTAGGAAAGTAAGGCACGGATAGGGTGGTGATAGGGAGGCAGTTCCCTTGTCTACGCACAGATCAATATGAAAAAGAGTTAGATTTTTTTAAGCAGTGCAATTATCTACAGAATCAGTAATCATTTGCGGAAAGAGTGCAGACATTCAAATAAGGAAAGGAAGCAGAGGGAGGTGGAGAATAATAGAAAAACTGAGGAAGTAAGCGGTTACAAAATCAGTTGCTTTTCCAACCGTTTTTTTTTCCCCCCCATTACTAATATATTCTAAACTTCTGCTGTTTAGAAAATATATATACCTCCTTTTTGTCCACTTCTCCTTCTATATACCAACTATCCATGTTGATCTCTACTCACATGATTTGGGAAGATCCAGGCACACTTCATCTTAGAACAAAATGAATGAATATCTGCCAAACCAATAAATAAATAATCAAGAGACCTCTCAGTATCCACCTTTGGTTCTGAGAAAAAACAAACAAACAAACAAACAAAAAACTTACATAAATTTAAGACTTATGTTCAGTATTTTAAATTACTAAATGGTCTTTATGTTTAAATTTTAGGTAAATAAACTTAAGGCATATATATATTTTTTTGATGGAAAATATTCCTAAAATGTATTGCAGATGTATTTTCCTTACTAAACAAAATATTCTTGACAAAATTTAATCTTTTCTTGCTTTTCTTGTCGACTCAGGGCTATTGGTATGATTCAAGTATAGTGATGCCCTCAGGGATGATTGTGGTACTAAGGCTATGTGGCCAACACTTACTGGCCGTAGGCTGCTAGACATTTCCATTTAGTGTGCCTTCTGTCTTCTCTCTTTCTGACACCTGTCACTTTTCGGTTTGCCTGCTTCTAACAGCCCCCTGCTTTGCTGCTTCTAATTTGTTATCTATTGTAACCTTGGAAGAACTGGTGGTTGCCATGGGAAACTAGGCAACCAGGGTTATAAAATCAGTAACCTGAATATCCTTGGCTGTGGCCTGAAGAGAGTTTCATCCTTTGCCTCCGAATAGGAAAGAGTACAAGCATTGGACAACTACCTTTCCTGAGGTTCAGAGGCTTTATTAGAGTGCTTAAGACATTATACTTTTGAAACAATAGCAAAAGGAAGACAACTCTACTACAAAGGCTTGGCAATCTTTGGCTTACTTGTTGGGGAAAATAAATAGGGATTATTTCCTGTATGAAGTGTTGGTGAAGGCTCAGTATATCCTTCATGCAGAGATTGTCCTAGGTCAGGGCCAATAGTAAGTATAGTTAGTAAAAAAGGACCACATATTATCAGAGTTCTAAAAAAGATACAGTCAGCATCAGGCCCTTATCAGAAACAATCTTTCAGGCAAACAATTCTCTTAATCTATGGATCACCTGACTTCAAGAAAATAACCAATTACTTTAACAGTTATTTTTTCTTGTTGTAGACATCTGGAAATATTAAAGGAAAGCTAAGGATAAATTTTCTTGAAAATCTGTAGAAAGTAGGTCAACAGATCTTGAGGATGTCAAACAATCTCAAATATATCATTATTCGATGAATTAAACTAATTTTATAGAAATTTATATGCTACCTATAACATTTTGATGTTAGTGTGGTAACTTTTCATGAATTAATTTGAAAATTGAAAAACTATGAACTCTAAAAGACTGGCAAAAATCAAATATGTAAGAAGTAGTATTCGATCACTGGGTTATTCTTTTTCTTTCTTGTTCTCATTCTTTTGACCTCTTTCTGTTTCTCTCTTCTTTGCTTGGGCACAGAATAACAACAGGAATCCAGTTATAAAGACCTGTATGCTGAAGCAGAAAAAGGCAGAAACCTAATTAATTAGGCATTTCTTGACCTTAAGTGCAAAATATGTAGAAAATGGCAGCAAATTGACTAAATCTTTGTTGATGCTAGGATAATGTAAATCTCTTCTACTAAGGTACAACTGGACCTTGAGAAAAGAGGGGAGCATGAGACTGAGGTGAATATCAAATGGTACTTTTCTAGCAGGAATAAAGTGCACCCAGTGGGTGATGAGAGCCAGGTGAGTATATAAAAATCCTCATTACTGGCTGCTAGTAAAAATGGAAAGCTGATTCTGAGATGCCCTTCATTATGGAACTGAGCTTGTTTAAGATACCCACCACAGAGAATTACCATCCCGAGAAATGCCGAGCAATATGATTCCCAGAGTTTTCCTAAGATTTTCTCCCTCACCTTATTTAGGGGTGGCAGTTAAATCTCCAACCCCCCCCTTTCATATTGTTAATAGAGTTTAACAACCTTGTTTACCTGGAGTTTAATCAGCTTCCATTTTCCTTCAGTTTTAGGTGACGTCCTCCTTCACCGTCCCACTCTGTGACCTGTTAGGCTGAATTTTGTGAACTTCATTAATAGGTTTCCTTTTCCTGTGGCTGTTGCTGATTTTGATGAATTTCAGGGATGATCAGGAAATGAAAAAAGTGAGAGGAGAGTAAAATCAGGTATTTTTTTTCTCTTTTCCTTCATTCTGTTTCACCCCAACTTGGCTGCCTTCTTTGCTGGGAAGTCCTCTCTATCCAGCTACACCTCCAGGTTTCAGGACTTGTTCATCTTGCTTTTGTCAGGCATTGTTGTAAGAACTCTTAGCTACTGCTAGCCCTGGGAGACTAACCTTACTCCTTTGGTTTCCCATATTTCTCTCCCCATTTTTATAAAGAGTCTCTTTATTAAAACTCTTTCACTTTGAGTATGTCATTTATTTCTGCTAAGATACTGGAACATCTGACAAAAGTGGAAGAATAAAAAGGGAAGGTTCATGGGGGAAGAAGAAGATGGAGTCTGGGGACATATAACTCATGGAACTTGCTCTGGTACAGAAAGTCCTATATATCCTACCACTGAGAATTATGATTTAGGACTATCCCTTGGCAAAAATAGAAACGAAAGTTATGATGTCTTAGTATAGTGCAGTGAAAATGATATTTGAACCAAAGTTAAAAGACCTAGAGCCAAGTCAAACTTCCTTTTTATCATTGTAATATTTTTGAAAGCTCTTAAGGTCCTTGAGTTATCTTTCCCCTATAAAATTGTTTGGCCTGAGGATCAAAAGAGATAATAATAAGGAAGCATTTTATAAACTGTGAAGCACTGTACAAAATAGTAGTTGTTATCGTTATTCCCACTTCACCACATTCTTTTTATAGCACTTTTTAAATTGTATTCTGCAGAACACTAGTTTGATAGATAACTTAAGAAAAGGTATAAATCCAAGTAGGTTTGAGAAATATTGAATATTATAGTCTGCTTGAAGAGTTATGATACACCTTAGTATGCTAAAGACTGATAATTGTGGTCATTTCATTTAGTTTAATTTAGCAATTTTCAAATCAATGTATCCAAAGCCCTTATATGATCATTTGATCATATGATCATTTGGTGGAACTAGTATTTTATTGGAACATGTCTGGTAAATTCAAGGATTTCTCTATTTATCCCAGATTCTGGGTACCTTGCTACTCCAGACTGACCTCTGTAGGAGCATGTATGATATATATTCCACTCCTCAAAGCTCAAGGGATCAATTAATCCAGTGAATCACAAGCTTTGTTCCCCCACAAAATCCATTTTAAAAATCACATAGATGTTGCAGTCACATGAACTTAATTGATTTACCGAGATCTTGATGACCCTCCTTCCTAAAATTTCAAAAGGAAATAAAAGACCTCTACAACATAATAACCACAAATAAAAGAATGCAATTCAAAGGGTAAATAAGAGATGCCATGTCATATATGTAAAATGGGTTGGAGCAAATACCATGTCCAGGATATTACACATAGTGCAAACTTCAACACATTTTTTTCCAGCAAAGAAATGAGAGTGAATAGGTGTGATATCAACATAGATTTAATGTTGATCCAATTTTTACTTATTTTAAAATTAATTTTTATAAACTTCAGTGTTTTATAATAACAAATTGTTTATTATATACCTTTCAATAAACACAATTGAGGAAAATTGAACAGTTTATATTTAAGTAGGATTTTTCCTGATGGTAATGATGAGGCCCTTATGAGCACTCTAGCCACTAGAAAATAGAAATTTAAAAAGATTTGGGTATAAGGAAGGAGATTAGAAACTGCTGATGAAAGTCTGGCTTGTATCACTAAGATCCTCATTTATTCAGAGTGAGGGTTTTAGCTCTCAATAATTTATTTTTACTCAATAGATTTATATGTCAGTTTTTCTACTGTTCCTTCTTTTCTCAGAAATTTCTTGGCATTGTGATTTAAAAAACAGAATTAAGCTTGAAAATGGAAGTAAAAACAAGGAACTATTTAAACTTGAAAGGTAAATGTCACCATCTCTCCATCTTTTCATAAATCTCTCTTTATCTACTTGGCTGTTGAAACACTGTGAAAATCGCTAGTGATCCATGGTGAACTTGGGTCTGCAATGGTCAGATAATGACCTGAGTTTCTGAGTTTCACAAAAAAATCTCCCTGGGAACAACATCACACTGAGCTGGATTTATATTGACATTTATGTATTGTGTAAGTTGTGTGTGTATCTTCCCATAGACTAATATGAATCATAAAGTTATTCACGGGAATTTTCAAAATGAAGATTTTATAAGGAATGCTTTAAAGATTGTGTCATTGTAATTCTTCATTTGTCTCTTCTTTGATTCTTACTTACCCTTAGAAAAGGATCAACGCAATATGAATTTGCCAAAAGAACGTGCTCAGGTTTGACAAATTATTTGACTCCATTCTTTCTCTTCTCTATTCTGGCAGTGGTTTTTCAAGGCCCAGACTTAGTTCATTATGACTCTAGGTTTCCCCAAGTCCTGTATGTGTGCTTATCTATGCAAATAACCTTTTAGAGAAAGTCTTGACACATTTTCCAGCCTACAGTTGGGTGCAGTGTTTAAAAAGTAATAAGAGACTACCTATGTCAGAGCAAGGGGATTTACGGATTTCTGGAATCTGTGGGTTCCCTATATTGCTGTGCTTGCAATTGGGTGAGGTGATAAACAGAAAAAGGGTCACTGATTTGCTATTTATTATGGAAAGTGACAAAGGTGGGTTTATCACTAAGTAGACAAGAAGGACCTTTTGAAGTCAAAATAAAATAAAATACTTGCTTGTCTTAGAAATGTCAGTTTATCTTTCAGTGAAGCTTGGTCTATAGCATGTCTGGTTGGGGAGATTAGATGAATTTCCTATCTATTTCACTTGGCAAAATGATATCCTGAATATGAATACAGAGGTATGGGATATGGGCAGTATTTTACACAATTGATAAATCATCCCTATATCTAGTAGTGACTCACCTTTTCATGACAATGTCATTTACCTTTAGAATAGCAAGAGCCGCCAGTGATTCTCAGCAATTTTCTGACTTTTGGGTGTAAAATATAGAGTTTAAGGCCTTTTGGGAAGTAATTTAGTTTCTCCCCATTCCAAAAAATTGCTGTATTAGATTACACAAGCATGTTGCTTACATCACCATTACACAGAAATAAGCTTGTAATAAAGACTTTCACATAAAATTGATCACTGTTCAAATCATAATTATCTTAACTAAATTATTCTTATTAAGTAATTATTTACATATGTTCATAAAGCAGTGGCAATATAAGAATTGAGTGCATTCAACTAACAAAATTAAAACACTGTCAAAGCAAAACATGTTAGTCTCAGTTGCTTCCCATTCTCTCTCTCTCTCTCTGTGTATATATACATACACTTATATATATTTACACACACACACACATATATATATATATATAGCTTTAGTTGTTTATTATTGTATTATACTTGATTAGATAATTAGAAATTATAATAGAATTAAAAATATAAATGCTATCATTTTCTTTATGTGCCTGTTATTTAAGATTGAGAAAATGACAGAAAAAATAAAAATAAAAATCAGGCAAGAAATTACAAAAATTCAGCAATCTGAGGTCATTAAATGGTTGGTTCACAAATTGGCCTCTGAACATGGAGGTCAAGGAGAGACAGACCACTCCAGATTAGTAGGTTGCAGATTTAGTAAGCAAGGGAACATATATAAGGTTTGTCTTGGGTAGTACAAGATAAGTAGATTTCTGCACCCACTCACCAGAATCTTAGAAGTTTATATAGAACCTTAAACTGGGTTCGGTCACATATACCATTCAAATGGTCTCAATCATACCTTACTCTCTCAAGTGTGAGACTGATAAGTAGAGCTTGTATTCAAAGGACATTCAGCAAGGGCTTTTACTAACATGGAAGTAGCTTATTTGGCAGCTACCTGTCTGCACTGGAGGCAAATACCACAGTAACAACATAGGCACAAGTGAGAGAAAATACAGGTTAAGATGATTTCTAAAACAGCTTATTCCCCCAAGATCCTTGTGATCCTAACCACTGATTTGTTAAGCCCCCTAGGCTGATGACTGGATCACTCAAGGTGCTCCTCTGTGTACTCATGTGATTTAATAATGATGATACATTAGCAGACTTATCAGGTACAAACACACAACATTCTGTTTGGATAATGGCATAGGTGCCTCCTGGTGAGACAGTAACGATGTCCAAGGCTGTTCTCTTTTGAAGGAGAGCTTTCTCATTAGAAACATTTCAGTGTTCAGTAAGGAAGGCTACTATTTAAGGCTTGTTGGATGAATTAAGAAAGGGCTTCTATGTCTTCCAGATGAATGAAGAGGACATAGAAAGCAGTCAAATTATTGTATCAGTGGAAAATAGAATGTGCCCACCTGACCTTGAGGAGAGGGATGTTTTCAGCTTTAGGAGCTTTCCCCGGTTCTATATACCATGCATGTTGGCAGGAGGGAGGTAGCACTGTCAGGTGTGAGAAGATGGACTCGAGGTGTGATATGCCAGACTAGAATTCGTTTTTTTTCCCCTCTGTTAATGGTGCATGTTTCATTTCAGGCATAGAGGATCTAAAGGCCCATCTTGGACAGTATGATCCCAGAAGAGACTGAGTAGTTCTCCTTCACTCAGTGGTGCAAAATAACTCACCCATTCAATGGGAGGACCCATTGCAAATTTTAGTAGATAACTTCTTTTCCAGGTGTGACGGGGCTTGGTCTCAGGAGCAGTATGTTGCTCCATGGTGAGAGTAGCAGCTATGGCTTATTCCCATGATTTCCATACCTTTATGGCATTAAGTGCCTTAGCAGGGGTTCCCAGTCTAGCTTATGGGGCAGTAGGCTCTACTGGTCGATCATTCAAATGTATTAAGTCCTAGGACAGTACTTTAGTCTACTGGCCCAGGTGGTTTTTCCGTTAGCAACTTAATCTTCTGCATTAATATTTCATTTTTTTCCCATTAACTGTGCTGCTAGTGGATTATAGGGGACATGGAAACTCTATTCAATGCTATGTTCTTTTGCCCAATTATGCATATCATAACCTTTGAAATGTTACCCCTGTTCACGTCTATTTGATAGGGGTAACCATACACAGTACTCAGCTTCTTTAATTCCTAGTTATGGTCACCTGGTTTGCTCTGTAATAGGGGAAATTTTAGATTAGGCCGGATACAATGTCCAAACAAATCAGGGATATTTAAACCCTCATTCGAGAGGGGGCCAATAAAATCAATTATCCAATTCCTCAGTTGCTGGAAACTCATGTGGGTTCCCCCAGATTCCCTTGTAAATTACCTTGGGTATTATTTAAAACACACGGGACATGCTGTTACTGCATGAAATAAATCACTGTGTTTCAGGGGCAATCTGGCATCTTTGACAATACCCCATCCCACCCAGACACTACATGGCTATTTTTTCTTTCTTTTTAAAAAATTCAATTTATGAGGATAACATTGGTTAATAACATTATATAAGTTTTAGCTTTAACCTTATAAAGCCATATCTGTATACTCCATTAGTGTGCTCACCACCCGAAGTCTATTTTCTTTCTGTCACCATATATTTGATGTCCTTTATCCTCCCCCTGATTTCCCTTCCACTTGATAACCACTATTCTCTCATCTGCATCTATGAGTCTATTATTCTGTTTGTTTGTTGCTTTTTGTTTTATTTCTGACATTTGAGAAAAATCATATGTTCATTGTCCTTTTCCATCTGACTTACTTCATTAGTGTAATACTCTTGAGAGCCATCCATGTTGTTGCAAACGACAATATTTATTTTATTATGGCTGAACAGTATTCCATTGTATACACATACCACTTCAATCTTTCGTTGAAGGACACTTAGGTTATTGCCATATCTTGGCTATTTAAATAATGCTCTAATAAATATAGGGTATATATATCTTTACAAATAAGTGTTTTTTAAAATTTTCAGATAGATACCCGAAAGAGGGATTGCTAGGTTACATGGTAGTTCTATTCTTAACATTTTTTGAGAAACCTCCATAATTTTTCCATAGTAACGCATTAATTTACATTCCAACTAGCATTGTATGAGCGGTCTCTTTACTCCATGTCCTCTCCAACATTTGTTATTTCTTGTCTTATTGATAATAGTCATTCTAATAGGTGAGGTAGTATGTCATTGTGGTTTTAATTTGCATTTCCTAGCTAGTGATGTTGAGTATTTTTATGCATATCTGTTGGCCATCTGTATGTCTTCCATGGAGTAGTGACTATTTAGGTCCTCTGCACATGTTTTTTTGGATAGTTTGTCTTTTCATTCTTTAGTTGTATGAGTTCTTTACATATTTAGATGTTAGCCTTATATTAGAGGTATCATTTGCAAACATCACCTCCCATTAGGTTTGTTGCCTTTTTGTTTTGTTGATGGTTTCTTTTGCTGTGCAGAATTTTTTTACTTTGTAGTCCCATTTATTATTTTTACTTTTATTTCCCTTGCCTTTAGGGTCAAGCTCACTTAAACCCCTCAGACCATGGTCCATAAGATTAATGCCTATGTTTTCTGCTATGTAATTTACTGTTTAAGGTCTTATATTCAAGTCTTTAATCCATTTTGAGTTAACTTTTCTATATGGTGTCAGATAACAGTTTAGTTTTATTATTTTGAATGTGTTTTCCCAACACCATTTACTGAAGAGACTTTCTTTTCCCTCTTGTATGCTTTTGGCTCCTTTAACTCCATAGAAATTAGTTGTCCATATATGTGAGGGGCTATTTCTGAGCTTTCAGTTCTGTTACACAAGCCTGTGTGTCTGTTTTTCTGCTGGTGTCATACTGCTTTGATTATTGTAGCTCTGGAGTATAGTTTTAAGTTAGGAAGTGTGACACTCCAGCTTTGTTCCTTCTTCTCAGGATTGCTTTGTGGTTCCATACCAATATGAGGATGTTTTTTATTCTATTTCTATGAAAGAAAATGACATTGGAATTTTGATAGATAATGCATATATATATATATATATATTGATTTAATTAATATGCACATTTTAACAGTATTAATTCTTCCTTCTGTTGTAACTACTGAAGAGTCAGTTGCTAAGGCTCATGCTCAAGCTAAGAGATAAGCCTCCTGATTGCCAGGGGGTGTTAGCATCTTATGAGCCAGGAAGTAGAAAACAGTGAGGGCAACCTCAGGTTCTTGAAGAAACACCAAAATATCTATACATATTCTGACCTTTGAAGGGCTTATTCATGACAATCTATACCTTGGTTTCTCATTGTTTGAGATATAAAATTAATTCCTGTAGAAGAGTCCACTGTCAATGCGAAGGTTTAATAAGCAGGGCTCATGAGTGATCACCAGCAAAACAATTCTGAGTTTAGCCCATTGGCTATTGAAGTTTGTTTCTCTTTGTAGGCATCTGTATAGCAGGCATCAGTGGGAATTTCCCCTACCTCTCCCTATAGGTTGCACTGGCTGACACAAGAATAAGGGTGAGATGATTTGGAGAAACTACATACTTTACAGGTAGTAGTAGCACCTGGATTCCTAGAGATAGTGGACTGGTGGACCAATTGGTCCTCTGCTGCAAATAGTTAAGCCATTTAGTCAAAGTGGGGGTTTGAGCCTTGGCACAGGTGGGTAGATAAAACATATTTTCAATTCACCCCTTGATAGGAAGAGAAGTTCTTACCATGGTATGCTGTTTCTCCCCCTACACCCCGCCAGCTTTATTGAAATATAATAGACAATTCAATGAGTTTTTCTCCATTATAGTTAGCATACAATAATATATTAGTTTCAGTTGTACAGCATAGTAATTGGAGATCTATATAACTCACAAAGTGATCACCTCACTAAAACTAATACACTTCTTCCCCTTTACATATTTATTACAACATTATTAACTAATTTCTTTATGCTACACTTTACATCTTCATGTCTATTTTATAACTATCCATTTGTACTTAATCCCTTTGCTCTTTTTCATCATCCACCCCCATGATCCTTCCATCTAGTAGCACTCAAAATATTCTCTGTATCTATGAGTTTATTTACCTTTTGTTGTTATTGTTAATTTTGTTCTTTAGATTCCACATGTATGTGAAATCATGTGATATTAGTTGTTCTCTGTCTGACTTATTTTATTCAGAATGATACCTTCTAGGTTCATCAAGGCAATATCTTTTCCATCCCCTTTCTTTTACTCTGCATGTGTCTTTTAATCTGAAGTGAGTCTCTGTAGGCAGCATATGTAGGGGTTTTGTCTTCTTATCCATTCAGCCACTTTATCTTTTGGTTGGCACACTTAATTCTTTTTAATTTGAGGTACTTGTTGATAGGAAAATTATTACCATTCTTTATTCATGTTTTTGATAAATGTATTTTTATTCTTCAAGAAGTCCCGCCAACATTTCTGTTATACTGGCTTTATGATGATAAATTCCTTTAGCTTATTTTTCTTTGGGAAGCTCTTTTTTGTCCTTCAACTCTAAATGATAGCTTTGTTGGATAAATTATTCTTGATTTTAGATCCTGGGTTTTCATCATGTCAAATATTTTGTGCCAAACCCTTCTGTCTTGCATAGTTTCTTTTGAGAAGTCAACTGCCAGTTTTATGGGTGCTCCCTTGTAGGCGACTAACCTCTTTTTTCTTGCTGCTTTTAAGATACTCTCTTTGTATTTAACCTTTGGCATTTTAATGATGTGTCTTGGTGTGGGCTCTTTGGGTTCCTCTTTCTTGTGACTCTCTGAGCTTCCTGGGGTTGTATGTCTATTTCCTTCACCAGGTTAAGGAAGTTTTCCATCATCATTTCTTTAGCTCTTCAACATCTTGTTCTCCTTCAGGTAACATAGACATGGATATTTTTTACATTTAATTGTGCCCCATAGGCTTCCTTAAATTATTTTTAGTCTTGGCTTCTCTTTTCTCATCATTCTGATTGAGTGTCCTTGGCTTCCCCATCCTCTATATCAGTGGTTCAATCTTCTTTATCTACTCTGTTTATTCCCTCTAATATATTATTCATCTCATATAATGTGTTCATTTCTAACTGGTTCCCTTTTATAATTTCCATATCCATTTTTATGTTTTTATCTTTTGCTAAAGTTCTTGTTGAATTCATCTACACTTCTCATCAGTTGATTGAGCATTTTTATAACCAGTGTTTTGAACTTTGCATCTGTTAGATTGCTTGACTCCATTATTCTTGGATCTCTGTTCTGTTCTCTCATATGGTTTCTGCTTCTTGGTCTTCCCTTTTGTCTTTCTGTGTCTGTTTCTATATACTAAGCAAATCTCCTAAATAGCTTGGTTTTATTAGTGTGGATTTGTGCAGTAGGTATCCAGGGGCACAGTCCTAAGAGTGGTTCAGCTCCAGGCCAAGTTTAGTCTCAGACTGTGTCCCTCTGGGGCCACCTGTTAAGATTGAGCAGGCGATCTACAGAGGCTTTGCTTATAGTTACCACAAGAAACCACACCAGAAACCAAGGCCAGCTGCCGCCAATGTGAGTCTTAAGGCTGCTCAGCAAGGAGCACCAGACTTGCAGAGGACACATCTGGATGTCGTTTAGGTAGAGCAGCGAGTTGGGGAAGGTGAAGTTTCAGGGAATCCTCTGGGCAGAGCGACCTCTATTATTTAGTTTGATGGCCTCTGAGCTACGAGCACTGCCTCTGCACACTGGGACAAGGGAGGGCTCAGTGGAGGAACAATGGATACCACCGGCACCTCTGCCTGGGAGATAGCTCTGTCTCTAATTCTCACTCTGACAATTCAGTGTCCCCCTGTAAGTCCCTGGTGTCCCTGTACAGCTGACCTGGTGCTGGTGCTCAGAGCCAGCAGGTCTGTCACTACAAAATTTGCTTGTAGACATGGCCCTTTCAAGAAGTGTCTGCAGCTTCTGGCTGCCTCTGCCACAGCCTCTGTCCCACTCAGCTGTTCAGGACTGAGCAGCCTCACGTCTTCACCTTCCTATATATTCTACCACTGCAGGTTGATAAATTATTTCTCTCCCTATTTGTAGGGTTTCCATTCATCTAGATCCTAGGAACTTTGCTTGCTATTTACTATATATTCCTGTCACAGCTTTGATTTGGTTGCAAAATGGATGAACAAAGTGTCTATCATCTACACCATTTTTTCCCATCTTGATATGTTGCTGTTTCTTTGTGAGAGTCTTACCTGAAAAAAGCACTGTGTACATTGCTAATAGCTATTGTTCTATGAAGATATATTGGGTTTCTGCCCCCTCCAGAGCTGGGACAAAATTCTAGAGATATTCATTCCTTTCATTGTCTCTTCAATAGTGCCAACCCCATACCTTCCAGAGTCACAGACACATTGATGTCATATGGTAGTACTGCTTGGAGCTTATGGCGCTAATCTGCTTCACTAGTAGTTTTGCTTTCTCAAAAGTGGTTTGTTTGCTTTGATTCCCAGTCCTAAACATGCCCTTTCTTTAACAAAAGGTATAAAGGATGGAGACACTATGGCAGGTGGAGAATAAAAGTCTTCCAAACCCCAAAATTCCCACAAAGGCTTGTACCTCTTTCATGTTCTTGGAGTTTGGATGGGCTTGCAACTTATCAATCACAGCTTCTGAGACACCACGCATCTTACTTGATGAAATGACTCTCAAAAACTTTATGGTAGTGCCTGGGCCTTGAATTTTCTGTGGGTTCATTGCCTATCCTCACCCTTACAGATGTTCCATCAAAATCTGCAGAGAAATGTCTTCACATGTTAACATTATATAATAGTATAATGGGCTCATTTTACTGATGTAAGGAGAGAACAGGAACAGCTTTTAGACTGTCATCCAATGATATGTTGTGGGACTGTGCCGGTAGCTCTGGCAAAGCACTTGAAGGGTCCATTATTGTCCCTCTGATGTGAAGGCAAATTGACCTTAATTGTCAGAAACTTGTAGTTCTCAGAGTCTTTCCATGACTCTACTTGAAGATGAAGCACTTTTGCAAGAACACTTTTGCAAAAATATCAGAGTAAAACTATAACTGTCTGTAAATGACAAGACTTAAAAATGTTCCTGGTTAAAGATCTGATGAAGGTTCATTATAATGTAATTAAGAAAGAAATTTGGTTATTTCTGTGATAAACATTTTTAAATATGACTATTAATATTGTACTGGACATATCAGATTTTTATGACTTTTATACATATATGATCTAAAGAAAGTTTAGCATCATTTTTTAATTTGACAATTCTTCCATTTAATTTAACATCATAAGCCTAATTAGCTTGCTATCTCTCTCTTCTAATAAAAGAAAATACATCTTTTAAGATTTTCTAGGGATCCTCTGGAAAATCCCAAAGTTAGTTCAAGGTCAACAATTTGATTTTAAGAAAGTTTGTTAAAACATCAAAAGGTTGAAACTAATATCAAATAATATTGAATTTCAACTCTAATTGAAAAATAAAAATAAAAAATCAGATTTAAACAACTGATTAGATAGAATCGTACGTCGCTGTGAAACAATACTTAGTTATCCATCTAGCAAAAGTTACAATTAAAAACTTCAAAAGCAAATACATAAAGTTACATAGTTATAAAAACTTAACTCTTTTAATAGAGAAGGCTCAGTTTTCTTAAGTAATCAGAGACTTTGGCAAAGACAAAGTAAAACACAGGAAATTTTTTGATAAAATACAAAAACTTTTTTTCTGGAAAGATTACTTAAAATGTAAAGAAAAAACTCTCAGAATCCCATCAAGAAAAAAACAAGGGAATAGTCCAAGAAAACTGTCCTTTTAGCACATGAAAGAAAATTAAGCTGGAAAGACAGAATTTAATTTTATAGAGAACAACATAAGGTTCATCTTATTAAGTTGAGTAATCATCTTAATATATTAAAATGATAGTATCAAGAAAAATAATAAAGTTAACATTTTTAATGTTGCATAATAGCCATAGATTAGCTTATATAGTCCTCACAATAATTCTGCAATGTAGGTATTAATATTCTCATTTTACATACTAAGAAAATGTAAAACTATGAATTTGGTTTTTTGATTCTCAAAACCCATATTATTTCTACCCTCACACAACCTTTTACAATAAGTAGTTATTAATAATGACCCACAGCCTGAGCATAAAAGAGTATTAAATTTATCTATAAATATCTTTGGCTCATGCACAAAGAAATGTGAATTCAAAAGGAAGTATGATATGTGGAAATATACAAAAATGCTTTAAAATTTGTGAAATACTTCAGTTTTTACAAAATGTGCATTCAACACACATAGAACCTCCAAGTCAGTATATCTTAAACTTCAATTGTTCCTGAGAAATAACAAGAAAATGTGTCTTCTAAGTCAAGGAATATTTGCAGTGTTTTCAGAGACTCATAAACCACTGCTCTTAGATCAACCATAGACATAACTATAAAGGGAGAATGCTTAAGTGCAGTTAATCAGAATCTGGTTAACACAGAAAGAAGTACAAAAGGCAATGAAGAGCAGGTCAAGGTGAGAATAAAAGGCAAACCTCAACCAGATGCCTTCTTTCTTCTCCCTTCAAGGATATAAATATCACATGAACAGTATCTATATGTCAAAGGAGCTAAAGATCTAGATATTCTGCAATTAAGAAAGAACCAAGTATTCTTTCATAAATTATTTCTTAGGAGACCCCAAATACATATATTTTATATATGAATCATGCTTTCAGAAAGTTCATGTATACCGTTTTTTTTTTAAACTATGAATATATGTTTGGTGAAGGCTCAGGAAAAAAGGTTCAGGAAAAAAAGGGACATTACAACTTCAAATCAGTCAATTCAATGCACTTGCTACTTCAGAAAAAAAATGCATTTTTGGTATTACTGTTTATAGAGATAAGGGGAAGAAATACTTAAAATATGATTTATTAACACTATTATTTTAGTCAACAACTGGTCTATCACTATGCTATATAATAGGAAGGAGATGGTGAACAAACAAAGATACTTTGTTCAAAGTAAAATGCACAAGCTTGTTGGAGAGCCAAGGCTTATATCGGTGAAGTTAACACACTGCTGCTGATGTAGAGTGACAATTCTCTTTCTCAGGAAATCACAACCTAAATTGGACAAATAATCAACTTTGTGAAATAATCAGAAATGCACCTAAGTGGACCTACAGGATTAGTTACCTAGATGATTAATGTAATGAGTGCTTTAAGTTATATTCAGACATTCTGAGTGCTTTAGCAGAACATTTCTGGAGTAAGCGAATGCTTGAAAGAGGTGAGTGGGAAGTAGCATACAATTTTGTTACTCTTCTTGCTCTTTTGGACTTGCTTTATCTGATAGTCTCTTTGGTTCCCTTGTCCTTTCTAATCCTTTGATAGAGAATCCTAGGCAATCGTACTAAGAAATACAAATATCCTAGACCTAAATCCCTTAGGTATGACACTGTCCCTTGCTCATCATTTGAAAAAATATATGTTTATGTGTATCTTCCTATCTTCCTGCTAACTTTCTCTCACTACAGATTATTCATTTTCCTTTGAGCTTCAGTGTTTTACACTGCCTAAGGATCAGCCTGGCACTTTTTACCATCATGATCCAATTAGCAGAGAAGGAAGCAGCTCAGCTTGCAACAACACACAGACTCTGGTATGAGCCCCACAGAGAAAAAGAAACACATAAGACACTCTTTATGCATAGCTGGCTATCTATTCTCTCTGTGATCTTAGAGCAAAGGCCCAGGGAACTTTGTTAGCTACCCAAGGTTACCATTCAAGTCTGAAATGGATGGAAAAGAAATCATGTAGGAAGTTTCTATTGGTGCAGGTTCAATAAATACCTTCTACAATCTGGACCTTTCTAACAGCTATTTACTATTTTATTTTTTAGACTAGGAAATAGGGAAAGAGAATTTTATTTGACGATAAAACTTCCAGTAGAGAGGGAAGTTTCATGATGAACTAATGGGCACCAGTATACATAAGTTCTCTTATCCTGAGACAGGAAATTCTGCGTCCTATATATAAATTACCAGTGGATTGAAGGTGTGGAGACTGTGGAGCTCTTTTTGGAGTAGATCAGGATTCAAAATGATCTTAGTTATTTTAACTTAGTTCATTCAGCTTTTTAAGAAATATTGTTCATGTAACAGTATTTGTTAAGGACTGGAGGAAATACAAAGAAACACAAGATTATGTTCCTGCTCTGTAGGGCTACGTGTTTAGATGAGATATTTAACATTCATGCATTGTCAATCTGCAGTTTGTAAGTATAAGTTGGTCTAGTGGTTCTCAAACAAGGAAAGTACCACCACCCACTAGAGATTTTCTGTTATTTGTTTGTTTCATTTTTTTTAATGATTATAGTATAATCTGGTATGGGGGGGTGGTAACACAGGACTCACCTTAGAGATCAAAGATGATAAACACTTTACAGTGTTCTTCAAAAGAAAAACAAAGTCTAACTTAAAACATCAAAAGCAGCCCTCCCAATCATAATTGAGAAACATTGACTCTTTCACATCAGCCCCTGGCTCTTTTCCTTAGTCTATTTCTTTGGTCCATTCCTTAAGACAGAAAAGCAGAACTGTGTTGGGGGCTGTATCAGTCAACTTAGGTTAAACTATGTTGAAGTAACAAACAACTCAACAATGTTAATGGCTTGTAACAATAAGGTTTGTTTTTAACTCATGTCTCATGTCCATCTTAGGACTGTCATCTATGTAATCGTATATCTTGGGTAAAGTTTAAATAAAAGACCCTCTCTGGGACACTATCAGTGGGATTCAAAAGAAGGTATGATAAAATCATGAGATGGCTCTTAAAGCTGTGCTTGAAAGTGGTACACATCATTTCCACTCATTTTTCATTGACTAAAGAAAATCATATCACCGAGCTCAATATTAGTGAGACACAAATATATAAATCCTCTTTCAGGGAGGGGTAGCAAATATTTTGAACAATAATGTAATCCATCTTAGGAGAAGTGGAATGGAGTAAGAAGTTTCTATTATAACAAAGATTTTTTTTTCTAATGGTCTCTAGAAAGAAAATTTACTCTTGATCACTAACCCAGAACAAGTTAATTCTTGGCTGCCTTGCATTCACTCTTCAGAAAATCAGTTGGAAACCAATATTCAATGTCTGCGTTCTAATTTCTGGAACCTGTGAATATACTATTTACAAGATATATGAGGCTTTGAAAATGTGACTAAGTTAAGAATCGCAAAATGAGAAGAATATCCTAGATTTTCTGATAGGTTTAATCTAATCACAGGGGCCCTGAAAAGCAGATAACTTTTTCTGCTAGAGTCACAGGGAGATGTAACTCTGTAAAAATGAACATAAGATACAATGTTGCTGGCTTTGAACATGCAAAGAGAGGGATATGAACCCAGAAATGTAGGCAGCCACTAGAAGCTGGAAAATCAAGAAAATGGATTTTCTCATAGAGCCTCCAAGAAAGAATACAGTCTTTATGACACCTTGATTTAAGTCCAGCAAGACTTCTGACCTATGGAACTATATGATTATGATTTTTTTTGTCATTCTAATTCACTAAGTTTATGGCAATTTGTTATGGAAGCAACAGAAAACTAACATCTGATGAGTGACTTGTACTCAAACAAAAATAATTTAAACTGAATAATAAGAAAACAAATACCCAATTAAAATATTACCAGAGAAGATATCCAGAAGTCAAGTAAACATATAAAAGAATGCACAACCTCATTTTCCACCAAGGAAATATCAAATTAAAACCACAATTAGATACCATTATACACTTAAGAGAATAGCTAAAATACGTCCAATAACCGGCAAGAATGCAGAGCAACATAACCTCTCACCATTGCTGGTGGAAATGTAAAATGGCACAGCCATTTTGAAAGATAGTTCCAAAGATAAATTGGAAAATAGTGTTTTTTGCAAAACTAAACATAGTTTTACCATATGACTCAACCACAGGTATTTACCCAACGGATTTGAAAACTTATGTGCACACAAAATCTTGCACGTGAATGTTTATAACAGCTTTTTCATAAGCTCCAAAATCTAAAAGCAACTAAGATGTTCTTCAATAACTAAATGGATAAACAACTTACTACATTCATACAATAGAATAGTATTTAGAGTTGAAAAGAAATGAACTATGAAGTCATGCAAAACCATGGATGAGTCTTAAATACATTTTGCTAAGTAAAAGAAAGCCCAGTCTTAAAAGGCTATATACTATATGGCTTCATTTATATGACATTCCAGAAAAGATAAACTACAGAGATGGTAAACAGATTGGTGGTTGACAAGGGCTCAGGGGAGAGAGGGTAATGACTAAATCACAGAGGAATATTTAGGGTAGTGAAGTTATTCTGTTTGATATTATAATGGGAGATTCATAATAATATGCATTTATCAACATCAATAGAACTTGATAGAACAAAGAGTAAATCTTAATGTATATACATTTAAAAATCTTATTTAATAGTTTGGGGTATATCAAAATGAATAGTTAAGTGTGACAAATGATCTAAGGTTATTTCCACCTATTGCAGTGGATGGGAGGGAAAAGATGGTAAACTGAATAACTTTGGAAATGAGTGGAGTCTTTAAGACTAATGACTAAAGGAACTCTACATAAACATTGTAGTCTGATTAATAGTTATTTTTCTCTGCAGTATGGATTAACAATTATGAAACTACTACAATGTATACTAAAATTTAGCAATTAATTAAATAGATGATGGAATTTGAGAGTCAAGTTTATCACTATTGGAATGAGGTGCCACAGGTAAGCAAAGGAACAAGCTAGAATGATCCATGTGATATTGTGTAGCTTAATATAATTAAACATAGAAATACATATACACCAGTTAGCGTATACACATATATTTCCTTGCTCTGTCATCTGAGAGAGTCTGCAGGTAATGACATCTCAGTAGCCAAAACACACCTAGAATCAAAATCTTGACTTATAATGCTATTTTGCCAGAAATAAAATAGGACTTCTTAGAGAAATAAATGATTCTATGACTAGTGTAGGGACTATATGACATGATCCTGGAACATCTTATAGTGCCAGAAAGTAAAGTGATTAACACACACACACACACACACACACACACACACACACACACACACGTACATACACATGCACACACACAAAATGATGAGTATGGTGGGATAATGACAAAAACTACATTATTTAGGTAATCAAGGTTAACAGCAACAATGTGTCATGTTGATAGTATATACTCTTGATATGATGTGATAAAATATCACACTTTCTCAGAGATCTTTCTCACCTAAACCCATTTTCCCAATGTAATCATGAGAGGGACATCAGACAAATCCCAGTCAAGGAACATTCAACAAAATACCCAACTAATACTCCTCAAAGATATGAAGAACATTAAAAATAAAATATGCAAACCGTCACAGTTAAGAAGAGCCTCAGAAGTTATGGTGGCTAAATGTAATGTGGTATCCTGGATGAAATCGTGGACAGAAGAAGATCCAAATTTAGAAACTAAGGAAATTTTATTATTCAGGAGCCAGTCAAGATGGCACAGGAAATAAATATCGTGCTCATCTCCTCTTGTGACCACACCAAAATTATAATAAAACTATAGAAAAACCATCCTTGGGAGCCACTGGAGGTCTGGCTGAACAGAAGCCCTACAACTGGGAACATACATAAGAGGTTACCTTGAGACTGGTAAGAGGAGTGGAGATGTGAAACAGCCTGGGCCCACAACCACACGTGGGTTGAGAATTGGGAGGATTATTTAGGCTGCAGAACCCACTCTCCCCGCAGAGAAGCAAGGGAGTCCCGGCTCCACACTGGGCTTCTTAGCCCAGGGTTCCAATGCAGGGAAGAGAAGTCTCCATAACTTCAGCGGAGATTGTGGCTGAGTGAGACAGATGGCTGCGGGAATGTCAGACATTCCTCTTAAAGGGCCTGTGCATTGACTTACCACTGATGGACTTACTCCTTCTGAGCTCCAGTAATGGGGGAGCTGCTGGAGGAGTGCCAAGAATATATGGGAAGACAATAAGTTGCTGGGCTTCAGGGCAAGGGCTGGAGGGCAACTTTCTCTCAGACAGGCATCTTGACAGATGTCATTGTTTCTTTATTGAGGCCTCCCCCTGCCCACTGTGTGGATGCAGGTGGCCTCCCTATCTGAGTCTCCATTAATCTAGCTAACACAGTTGTCCCCACCCAGGTGATTGCCTGAGACCCTATCTCTCCCAACTAGCAGGCCCACCTGAGCTCTTTCCAGTGGTTTCTTCCATACAAATGGCCTTTCTTGGCCCATGCTGTGGACTTTCCTAAAATCTTTCAAAGGCTCACAAAACTCAAAGGAGCAGCATCTGGCCTCAGCATGCCCCACAACTCTTGCTAAGCAATCCCAAGCCTGGCACTAGCAAAAGCTAGTTTCAGTTCCTAGCTTGGCCTCTTGAGTCACCTCTAAGCCCAGCTGGGTGACAGCCATCAGTAGATTACTTGGTGACTCTTACCAGGTGATCCCCAAAGTGCACAGGCTGCTATTGAACTTAGCATGAAGTTAGGCCCTTCCAGTGGCCTGCTGCAACCACCAGTCCAGCATCAGAGGAGGACACACTCAAAGGAAAGACTAGGCAGGCACCAGAGCCCTGCAAAAGTGACCCTGCTTCGTAGGGTCAGCCCCTCACCAGCCAATACTCAGAACCAATCAGCCCAAGGATCAATCCCTCCCATTAACATGCAAAAGAGTAATAAAGGCTCACTATAATAGGAGGGCACATACAACCATACAAGGGACAAATCTTGAGCATCTCACTCAAGTGACAAGGAAAGACTGCCACTGGGCCCCACAGAGCATATCCTACATAAAGCCACTCTACTAAAACCAGGAGACTCGGGAGCCTTACCTAATACATAGAAACAAACACAGAGAGGCAGCCAAAATGGGAGACAAAGAAACATGTCTCACATGAAAGAACAGAACAAAGGACTAAACAAAATGGAGACAAGCAATCTACCAGATTCAGAGTTCAAAACAGTGGTTATAATGATGCTCAATGGACTTAGGGGAAGAATAAATAAACTCAGTGAGAATTTTAACAAAGAGATAGAAAACAGAAAAATGAAATTGGAAAACATAAAAGAGAATCAGTCAGAAATGAAGAATACAACATCTGAGATGAAGAATACATTAGAGGGAATCAGATTAGATGAAGTTGAGGATCGAATCAGTGGTTTAGAGGATGGGGGTAGTGGAGGGCACCCAATCAGAACAGTAACAAGAAAAAAAAAATCCAGAAAATGAGCATAGTTTAAGAGACCTCTGGGACAACATCAAGCATAACAGCATTCACATCATAAAGGTAGTAGAAAGAGAGGAGAGAGGGCAAAGAATTAAAAACTGATTTGAAGAAATAATAATGGAAAATTTCTTATTCTGGTGAAAGAAATAGACATACAACCCCAGGAAGCTCAGAAAGTCCCAAACAAGATGAACCCAAAGAGGCCCACAGCAAGACACCTCATAATTAAAATGTTAAAGGTTAAATACAAAGAGAGAATCTTAAAAGCAGCAAGAGAAGAGAAATTAGTTACCTAGAAGGGAGCTCTCATAAGGCTGGCAGCCAATTTCTCAACCGAAACTTTGCAGGCCAGAAAGGTTTGGCACAAAATATTCAAAGTGATAAAAAGCAAGAACCTACAACCAAGATTATTCTACCCAGTAAAGCTTTCTTTTAGAATTAAAAAACAGATTAAGAGCTTCCCAGAAAAGAAAAAGCACCACAAAGCCAGTGTTACAGGAAATTTTGGAGGGACTTTTTTAGAAGAAGAAAAAAATATATATCAAAAACATGAATAAAGAATGGCAATAACTACATATCTATCACAAATATTTTAAATGAAAAATCTAAATGCTCCAGTCAAAAGATACGGTGGCTGAATAGATATGAAAACAAGACACTTACAAATGCTGCCTACAAGAAACTTATTTCAGATTAAAAGACATGCAGTCTGAAAGTGAAGGGTTTGAAAAAGATATTCCATGAAGGACGTAGAGGGTATTGTGCTGAGTGAAGTAAGTTAGAGCAAGACAGATGCCATACAATTTCACATACATGTGGAATCTAAAGAAATAAATAAATATAACAGAAACAAACTCATAGATACAGAGAATATTTTGAGAGTACTAGGTTGGAGGAGAGCTGAGAGGATTGATGAAAAAGGGGGAAGGCATTAAGAAGTTCAAATTGGTAGTTACAAAATAGTCATGGAGATATAAATATAGCATAAGGAATATAGTAGATAATATTGTAATAACTATATACAATGTCAGATGGATACTAAATTTATTGGAATGATCACTTCTTGAGTTTTATAAATACCTAATCACTATGTTGTGAACCATCTGAAACTAATATAATATTATATGTCAATTATAATTGAAAAGTAAAAAATATTTTAAAAAACTAAGGAAATGTAAATAAACTCTAGACTTTAGTTAATCTATTAATTAACTGTGACAAATGTAAGATGTTAGTAAAAGGAAAAACTGAGTGTAGAATGTCAACTCTGAGAAAGAAGACATCTACCATGAAGAGTTCCTACTGCTTAACTGGGCTCAAATATAAAAACAGAGCCTAGTAGCAATTTCTAAACAGGGGCCTCAAAAAAACTCATTTTGAGGATAAGAAGGCTGCATAAAGCTGCTTGCCTCCTGTACTGAACTATCTGCCTCCCACACTGAAGTGCATACTGTCTGCTTGCACTGTGTTCCTGCCATCTGAGCCAGCCCTTTTAAAAGAATTCCTAGAATCCTATTCCTTATTGAATAGGACTGAGACTTTCCCCATTCAACCGGAGCTGTTCAGCTATATATCCATTGAAATCTTCACTGACCAATCAGACTCTATAGTATCTTCGCAATTTTTTTCTAAATATAAACTATTTTAAAATAAAAAGTTTACCTTAGAAAGTGTGAAAGATAGTCTACAGACCCAGTGAACCATATACTTCATGACTCCACAAAATAGAAGTAATTAAGTAAACTGAATGGGACTTTGAAATGGTGTTTAAAATTCTCAAAGAGCAAATATGAGGAAATAGCATCCAAGCAAAAGAATGAAGTTCCAAAACAAGTTAAAGCAGATGTAAAAAAGAACCAAGATCTGTAATTTAGAAATGCATAGTTTGACTCAACTAAAAGAATGCGCAGTCATCCTCAGGTTTTCTTTGATTTACTTCCTATGCTTGAAAGCAGAGGCATGATCTTTTTCTTTTCTTTTTTTTTCTTTTTTTTTTTTTTTTTTTGGTTTCAGATATACAATACATTGGTTAGATATTTATATAGTTTATAAAACAGTCCCCATAATTGCTCTTTCCTCTGGCTCTCCATCTAGTCATTACATTAACGCTAACTGCATTCCCTATGTTGTGCTCCCCATCCCTGTGACCATCTATCAATTACTAATTTGTACTTCTTTAAACCCTTCATCCCTTTCTCCCGGCCCCCAACTCCCTCTTCTCTACCATCACCAGATTGTCCTCTATTTGTGAGCCTGTTTTTAATTAGTTTGTTTTTTTCTTGTTCCTTAGATTCCACATATAAATGAAATCAAATAGTATTTATCTTTCTCTGTCTGACTTATTTTACTCAGCATAATAACCTCTTGGTCCATCCATATCTTGATTGAATTCGATGGGGCAGTGTTATGGAGTTTAAGCAGATAGATGTCATGTGTTGTAACTTGTTCAGGATTTGGTTAAATCTGAGAAAGTCAAAACCTGGAGAATTAAGTAAAGTTTTTTCTAATGCTTCAAATGCAAAAATATTACATATAACAAAGTTGAGGTAAAAAGAAGATGAAAAGGAGAGTATGGAATTTAGACATATTGAAGAGGTGGCATAAACCAATCTTGGTGACTGATTGTATGTTCAGGTATATTGAGGAAGAAATGTTATGTATTAAGTATGACTATGTTAACACTAACTCTGTTAACTGAAATAAGATATGTATATCTATTCATGCATTGCAGAGACATTTATTAAGCACATTTTACCATACATAGGGTTAGGTCCTTTAGATAAAACACTGAATTAGACAGTTCTTGCTCTCATGTTATTTGTACTCTATTTGGAAAATACGTATGGTAAACAGATAATTGCTTAAACATCATTTAATATAAAATATGTATGAAACATGTGCTTTTAGAGAATTAATAAGGTAATTAAATCAACTGCGAGAGTTAAAGAGGCTTTGCTGAGCATGAATGAAGTAGGGAAAAAAGAACAGTAGGACAAAAACTGGACGATTATTATTTTGGACAATTTAAGTTTTTAGAGCCTTTGGTACAAATTTCCTCTGATAAGTAAAAGATACTTACATTTCCTCCAGTATTTTTCAGTCAAGTGAGAAACACTAAACATCATTTTATATCACAGGTTGCCAATATTAGCCCTGGTCCATGTGGATCATGACTATTGCATACACAAAGAAAAAATTATGGAAGAATAGAAGTATTAGAGTAAACTTTTGAAAGGGAAGTCATATTGGCCATAACACCGCAGTTGATTTTGTTTTTGTTTTCTAGGGAAACACTTCTCATTATTTCTGAGATTCTGAGGCAAAAATTCTCCCAGGATCAGATACATTGAGGTCAAGAATTCGGAAGAGTCCCTTCCAGCACTGGAAAACAGGCATCTACCTCTACCAACACCCCATCTTCCAAGCAATACCTTTTCTCTTCCAGACTAAATTTTTTTCATTCTTTGTAGCTCATATCCCAGACCAGAGTTCTGGTGTTAAAGCTCTAGTTCTAGAGAACATATTATTAGAAAATGATAAAAGAGGTCATAGAAAAAATGAATGCAGAGAGAAATTATTTTCTGTAATTCTCTCTCCAGCTGTTAGCACTAGTGCTAGCACTAGTTCTAAAATGGAGATAAAGTTATTGTAAAGGGTTGTTTGAAGATTAAATAAAGAAATGCATGTAGTGTGATTAGCAGAATCAAGACTCAAATGTTAGCTATTTTTATAACTATTATTAGTATCATTATTGTTTTACAACCATTATTTTCCATCATGAGCTTAAGTTATCTGTGAAAAATGGATTCTTTATTTCCCCTAATCACTTTCTTTCCTGCTTTTTCTCCTCTTGGTTTTTCCCTGGTACTTTCTCACTTCCAAGTAAATTTAAACCTTAACATAATTTCGATGTCGTTTTTGAGAATTATTTATACAGTTTAAAAATTTTTTACTTGGCTTACCTCATTTTAGAAAAATGCAGGGGTAAGGGAAAAAATGAAACACTTCTAAATCTGCCCACAAACAAATTAAAATGTATACAATAGCTCAACTTCAGAAGAAGCTTTTTCATTAGATGCATTGAGTTTTTACAACCT
Source organism: Eonycteris spelaea (assembly GCA_003508835.1). Taxonomy (NCBI): domain Eukaryota; kingdom Metazoa; phylum Chordata; class Mammalia; order Chiroptera; family Pteropodidae; genus Eonycteris; species Eonycteris spelaea. The sequence goes on along the minus strand of PUFA01000264.1, from coordinate 1,951,535 downwards.
GTTGAGAGCATAAAGACCAAATGAGGCCTGGAGCACCTTGTCACGTAGGCTTAGTCCAAAGTTCCAAGTCATCTGGATGGCCTGGGCTTTGCATATAAACCACATGAGAGCACGTAAATGAGTCTAAGTTCCATTGCCACTAGTGGTCCTCAGGGGGCAGCTGTACCTTTCTACAGCTGGAAGATCCAGCAGGAAGCTGCAAGGCTGATATCTTCTGTGGGTAGAAATATCTCATTATTCCTGGAACAGCTGTCACACATGAGGTAAATGGGGTGAGTCAGCATGACAGAATTGTGAAGCAGCATCTGGACTCTTCACCCCCTGTTACTCTGGCTGAGTTGATGGTAGTTCATGCGGTTCTCAGGGGCGTGTTAAGCTCAAGAGCATTTGATTGCAGTAATTACCTGGGAACCATCTGACTAATCTGCACACCTAACATACAGTGTTGGAGACATTCTTTCTAGGGAGTGATAAATGGGTACTACTTAATTATTTGGAGAAAAGGTGGTATAGTTTCAATTTGGCCTGGTTCCCAGTCTGGATAACCATGAATGCCTTCCAAAAGAGCATTAATAATAACATTCTATAGATAGCTAAACCTCATTCCTTTGATATTTCTTAGAGGCAGTATTTCTTACATATATTCTCAGGGGAGGGCTGGTATAGTATTCCTAATCTAGTTTTCCCATTAGGGAAAATGAGATTTATAAAAGCAATGGCAAATGCTCAAAGTCACATGATGGATACAATGCTAGAAGCCAAAATTAAACCCAGGTGACTAGTTCCTTACTTAGTAAACTAGATTGCATGAGAATAAATGGTGTAAGATATTATATTTGAAAAGTTTTTTTTCCCCCTAAAATGGGAGCGAAGAAGAATGTTGGATATTTATAAAAACCTAGCACAATCCTTTATATATAATGTTAAGTGAAAAAATGCTCATTTTCTTCTCCCTTTTTCTCCCTCCTTTTCCTTGCCTTTTGCCTCTGAACTTCATCTCTGCAAAAAAATTATTTTAAACTCAGCTGAATCCTCCAATGATTCTGTCTCTATAGGAATTAAACAAAACCTTTCTCTCTCCTGCCCCTTTTCTGCTCCCTTTTCTCTCTGAACTCCATCTCCTACATATATTCTAGGTAACATGTTATATGAGAAAGAGTTAACCAATCAAAGTCAGCCAATGGTAATTCAGTACAACAGATCCTAGAGAAAGAAGAGATGAGAGCTTCCTCTTTTTTACTTTTTTTTTTTATTTGTTGGCTTTCAGAAACTTGAGAAAAGGGGGAAAAATCACTCCTGTGGGTTAGCGTTTGATTTTTTACAACTTCATGTTTCTCTCATTCTTGGCCAGCTGCACCACCTGCCGGTGCCTGACCTGACAGAGTTAAGGTTAGCTTGACAGGAAGTGCTGAAAGGTTGTCGACAGGAAAGTTCGATAGTAGAACACACTGTGCTCACAGCCAGAGTTTTCTCACACACCTGTCCAATTAAGAATCTGGGCCCATCCTGAATAAATTATGTTGCAGTTTTTACTCTGAAGTGAAAGGAGATGCTGTGTGCTCCTGATGAAGCCAGACTCCTCCTGGGACCATGGCAAATGCACCTGGCCCAACGTCCGAACATAGAGTGGAGCTCATCTGTTCCATCCAGGTGTGTTGCAAGCTTCATGGCTGCCACAGTACAGGCCACCTGGCAACTGCCTGTAAGTGGGCCAAATGCTCACTTCCTAATAGATATATGTGCTTGGAATTTGTTTTCAATGATCAGTTATCTCTCTTCATCTTCATGATGGTTGCAAGGTATTTCCACTAAATAGTATGGGACCCACACACTAGCCCACTGGTTCAAGTTTGAAGCTGTCTTCTTCAAGGGAAGGCACTTTGTTGAAGGGAGGTTCAATTTCAGTAAATTTAGGAATATCAAGTACCTAAATTTTTTTTAATACTTTCTGGTCTTTTCACCATCATGATCATACTCCACAATAGCAACTATACCCTTCCTTTTTTCTGTATTTCTACACACACAAACATGTGCACACATGCACACGCACACACACACACACACACACACACACACACACACACACACACTCTTGCTACTAGCCATCAAGGAGGAGAGAACTATGTATATGCAACTGAGAGTTTTCCATAGTAAAGTTTGGTGTGGGGGAGGTCCCATATTGAATCCAAGTTGTGTTTATGACCAGGGTCCTGATGGTGGTTAGTGGGCTGACTGAAGAAGAACTCATCAGAAAGAAAGAAAGAAATATCAGGTACATAACTTTGGTCCAACAACAATACCTCAGGCCTCCAAGAGAAGCTAGAGTTTCTTACCAAAATATATTATGTTAGTAATATTTACCTCCTGATTTAAGTTTCACAAACATAGAAAAGCACAACTATAAGTAAAAAACTATAAAAACTGGTTATCTTAACTCCATGTAAGAATTAATTAGACAGGATGGTATAGCTTTGATACCTATTTAGTAGAGTAAAGCCCTCTTAGAAGAAAGGAATTTGTTTCCCTCTGTCAAAGGGTTTCGGCTTTCGAGCATCTAAAACTATAATTCCTGATCTTCCTCTACCCACAGTGTATTAATAATCATGGCTTCAGAGGCAGAAATGGCAGAGCAACAAGTACCTGTGTGAGGGCCTTGGAGGTAGATAGGGTGTGGGCAGCTCTGGAGTTATGTGGAAAGGGCCTTCTTGATGTGCACCTTCACATTGACACAGCAGTAAGGATGATGAGACACTCTTAAGAAGCCATAGAAACGGCAGAGTCCCCACCATGGAACAAAATGGAGAGTGACATGGCAGGTATCAATGGATATCATGAAAGAGACTAGGATTCCCAGATATGGTTATAGTATTGCTTCAATAGCAGGTGAGACCTAAGTCATAAAAACACAGAATATTCCCTCTTTTTTTATTTTCAAGTAGGTATGTCCTGAGAAACAATATTAGCCATGGAATAGCGAAATGTTACAGTTAAAATCACCTGAGAGAGTTTAAGAGAAATGTAGTGAACTGTTGAAAGTCATTGGCCAGTGAGAGGTAACTTTGTGGGTTAAAGTTATTGTCTCTTAGCAAGTGAATCTTTTTTATTACATTTATGCAAGATTTTTTAAAACCCTTTGGAGTGTATCTGCCTATGAGCAGCAAGATAGTACACTTTTTATGAGCATGGTTTTTGGTGACTGCCTGAGTTTAAATCCTGGCTCTGCCTCTTACTAGCTATATTAGTTTACTAGCTCTGCATAAGATTTTTAAAATCCTCTCTATGCCTCAGTTTCTCTGGTATAATTAGAATGACATCAGAGAGTTTTCATGAGAATAAGGTAAGTTCTTATGAGTAAATCCTTTAAGCAAAACTATATGAATAAATCTCTTACATGAAAAAATTGGACAGTTTTTGACTCAAAATCATCTTAGAAGCAATTGGACAGTCATAGCAATTTTAACTCAATGAACAAAAAACAAACAAACAAGCAGGGAAATAGAGTTTGAATGACTTGGAAGGAAATAGTTACAAACATATACCATGCACACATATTTAAAGGTGACTGCCAGTTAAGAGTCAAGAATATCACCTAAGAAATAGTTAAAAATAAATCAGAGATATATAGGATCCACTGTTGATTTTAATTAACAATGTGCCAAAGAATGGAATACACTTTAGAAGGTCAGAGAGAGTTGTTATCATTGTCCTAAGTGTTTCCAAAATCATTTTATGAAGGAGGTGGAAACTCAAAATTATTGAATCATTGGGAGCCAGGAAGAAATTTTGAAACTTTTAAATATCTGCAAACCTTTATATTTATTGTTTCTATTATTTAAATCAACTTAGAAGGGCTGGCAATCACTGCGTCTCATCACAGAGTGCCTTTAGAAAGTCATGCAGGGGCATTGTCAAACAGATTCAATTTGCCTTTGGAAACTTTCATTTATTTATTAATTTAGAATATTTTATTGAACTCCTCCTATTTAATAACACACTGAACAAGGAGCTGGGGACATGATGTCACTGCCAAGAGTGAGCAGCACTGAGGAAAAGAGGGAAGCTACCAGACAACTACAGCACAGTTGGAAAATACTCTCGTAAAAAAACACATGGACTAACAATGCAGGTGGTATGTATCTGTGTGGAGAGGATTGTTTAAAGGAAAGGAAAAGGCATAGATAGGACCATACAATCTCATCTGGCTTCTTAATAGGTGAGTGGGAGGAGCCAAACAGGAGGAGTGAAAGGACAATCCACACAAGAGAAGCCATATGAATTCAGAGGCAAAAGTGAGTGGATCCTTTGGAAAACTCTAGGCAGCTCAGTATGACTAGACGCTATGTAAGAAAAGGTGGTGAGAGATAGGACTACAGCGATAGGTAACATAAGGTCACGAGGGATGTTGTGTGTGCCAACTTAAGTAATTTGAACTTTACTTAATGGAAACTAACTCAAGAAAATAAGGAATACTGGAAGCAGAAGCGTGGGTACTTATTGTGACCGACTTTTTTTTACCTCAGTGATGGAGAGTATGCAACAGAGAAGGGTAGAGCCAGACTTCCTGAGTTAAAGGTAGGCCCCGTGTTTAGCAGCTCTATGACCTCAGGCAGCCTATGAGAGCTTTTGTTACTCAGTTTCCTCATCTATAAATAGCACTTTGGCAGACAGCTGATTAGAGGATTGAATGAGTTTGTACTTGTACAGCATTAAAAACAAGGCATGAAATATAATAAGTATTTAGTAAATGTGAATGATTACTATTAATAAAGAGCTGCTCTAATTAAAGACTGTGGGACTCCATTTGAATAAACTGGGAACTTTAGCAAAAGCTTTGGGGCAGAGGTTGACTTTGTCCTTTAAAAATAAGGAAGAAATATCAGTAGCAGAAGCATCATCATCTACAACAAATAAATATCCACTAAACACTTGTTTCTCTAAGTGCAAGACAAAGTTCAATGAAGAAATTTTGACTGTGTCAGATTGCTATGTGGATAATTACTTAAATAAAACAGTTATTTCAAATTTCTTTAGATATCTGTATTTAAAGCTTTTAACAAGTATGTAATATAGGTTTTTGATAGAAAATTCAAAATGTATGAAAGGTTATAAAGTTAAAAGAAAACCTTCCTTTTCCTCCTGGCCTCCCAGAGGCATCCTCTCTTCTTTGAGGTAACTAGTCTTTATTTTGTTTGATTTAGTTTGGTTTGGTATTTTCTTTGTGTTACTCTCTCTCCTAGAAATGATATATCATTTTACACGCACAGACAAAGCACATATGAACACAAACAAAAATTGATATTGATAGATAAAGATATGTTTTATATAAATAATATATACTGACATCTAACTAAAAATGAAACAATATATTTTGGAGCTCTTTCAATAACAGTATACACAAAACCATCTCGTTTAAACAAAAAAAAAACAACATACTGTTTTATTATATAGATATATAATAATTTATTAACTGGTCCTATATTGATGAAAGTTAGATTTTTTCCAATAATTTATTTTTATATACAATTCTTCAATTTATATACTAGTGCATATGTTATTTCACACAAGAGAAATAGTATCTACAAGTGATATTTCTGAATCAAGATTATGTGAATTTTTAATAAGTATTGTAAGACTGTACTTATGAAGAACATTTGGGCTTTTTCTATTTCAAAAGTTCCAAGAAGTAAAACAAAACAAATGTCAACTATGTAATTAATATTTATTTTACATAACATTTAGGTTAAATGTAAGATAAATCATAGTTCTATTTTGTGTGTTTTTATATATATTTTTTGTCAGCTCCCCTTGTGCAAAAAAATTTTGCCCATTTTCAAAACTTACAATACATTTTTACTATTTCAAATGAGTATAAGCTTTTATAGTTGAATCTTTCTTTTTGTTATGTAAGTTGGTCATTAATGATTCATTTGGTGCTGCATTCTTGCTCTGAAATGCAGTCCTGAATCTCAACACTACATTTCTAAAACACGAATTTGATCATTCCAACTCAGTTCTTAAAGCCGTTCAGTGGCTTTTCATAGCCTCCAAAAACCTACTAGGTAAAAAAAAACAAAACAAACAAACAAACAAACAAACAAAAACTAGGTAGGTTCTTTGTACAATGTCAAGTAATTCCATTCACATTATATTCTATGTGGACAGTCACACATACCAACGAGAATGATGCCTCTGGAATTAGGCAGCAGAGTAACTCCGGCAATAAGAGCTCAGACCTTCTCCATGCCAAAGGGTCGGTCCATCGCTCTATTCTAAGGGAGAATTCCCACAAGCGTGACTTTGGAGAGAAAAACACATAAACTTTGAAATCAGACAGACCCGTACTTGACTCTCTACTCTGTATTTTAAATGTCACTGAACTCTCTTTTCCATTTGTATAAAATGGTGAAAATAATAATAGTATATAACTCCAAGAGAGTTTGTAATGAGTATATCAGGAAATCTCTATAAATACATATTCTGTAATTATTATCTTTTCACTTTTCAGCTTTTCCAGTCACAAGACATATGCTATAATGTCAGAAATTGACTTTACAGTTTCATAACTTAGATGAGAAATCTGCAATCTACACCCTGTAAAACAAATACTGCCCACTGCCTATTTTGGAATGACCCATGACTGTGAGCTGAGAACTGTTTCACATTTTTAAATGTTTTTAAAAGTCAAAAGAAAATAATATTTTATGACACATGATAATTACATGAAGTTCAAATTTTAGCATTTATAAATAAAGTAACAGAACACACTTATGTTCTTGCACTTACGTGTAGTCTTTGACTACTTTCCTGCTACCATGGTAAGCTGAGTTCTTATGACATAGACATTGCTACAAGATGTTACAGCAGAGATTGAAAAGCCTAAAATATTTACCATCTGGCCCTTTACAGAAAAAATGTTCACTGACCCTTGACCTAGTTAATGTTATTATAATATGTGTATATGCATATATGTACACATGTTTATATGTGTACCTATGTATTTCCATCTTTAGTGGTGATACGAGGTAGGTGAATTGGCTAAAATATTTTAGACATGCTCCATCCTTGTAAATGAGATGTTAGGGTATGAAGTGACCTATCACCTGCACCATTATGAGACACCTGAGGCTTGTTCATTAAGTGGTCCTGTGTCCAGCCATTGCATTGGTGTATTTCTGTTTGGCTTATAATAACAATAATTATAACAGAATCTTGCCTTTGGGAAGTTTTCACAACTGCCTTTAATAAAACTTTTATATCAGTGTAGTCAGATCATCCTGAAATATCAGAGAGTCAGAAATTCACTGAGCTTTCATTTTCATAACTAGTTGTGTGTACTGTTTTGTGCTTCCTTACTAATGGATATTGCTTAATTAATGTCTGTGTGAATGATGGAAGTTGGTCTGAAGCTTTACTTTATTTTAAATTGGTAGTGAGTTATAAATGAATAGCTAACTCTCACGCACTTAAAACTCTAGGCATGTTTTAGAGATATGTGTGGTTGGTTTCAGACTACAGCAATAAAGCAAATATTACAATAAAACAAATCACACAAACTTTTGGATTTTCCAGTACATATAAAAGTTATGTAACTATACTATAGTCTGTTAGCTGTGCAATAGCACTATATATAAAAAAACAATGTATATACCTTAATTTAAGAATACTTTATTACTAAAAAATGCTAACCCTCATCTGAGACTTTAGCAAGTCATAATCTTCTTGCTGGTGGAAGGTCTTGCCTTGATGTTGAATACTGGTGACTTATCAGAGTAGTAGTGTTGAGGGCTGGGGGTGGGAATTTAGTAGTGGCAATTTCTTGAAAATAAGACAAGAATAAAGTTTGCTGACTCAGTAAATATAAACTAACTCTTCCTTTCATGAACAATTTCTCCGTAGCATGTGACGGTTTTGATAAAAATTTTTCTCACAGTAGAACTTCTGTCAGAATTGGACTTAGTCTTCTCAAACCCTGCTGCTGCTTTATCAACTGAGATTATGAAATCTTTTGTTTTTATTTCAACAGTCTACACAGCAGCTTCACCAGGAGTAGATTTCATCTCAAAAACCATTTCTTTTGCTCATTTATAAGAAGCACCCCCTCCATTTATTAAAGTCTTATCATGTAATTGCAGCAATTCAGTCACATCTTTGGGCTCCACCTCTAAATTCTAATTTTCCTGTTGTCGCCACCATGCCTTCTGTTACTTCTTCTACCAATGTACAGAAGGAACCCTGCAAAGTCATCCAGGAGGGTTGGAATCAGCCTCTTCCAAACTCTTGTTAATGTTGATGTTTTGATCTCTTCCCATGAATTGCAACAGTTTTTAATGGCATCTAGAATGGTGAATCCTTTCCAGAGATTTTCAATTTTCTTTGCCTATATTTACCAGAAGAATCACTATCTATAGCAGCTATAGCTTTACAAAATGTAGTTCTTAAATAATAAGAAAAGTCAAAATGGGTCCTTGATTTATGGGCTGCAGAATGGATGTTGTGTTAGCAGGCATGAAAACAACATTAATCTCACTGTACATCTTCATCAGAGCTCTTGAGTGTCAGGTGCATTGTCAATGAACAGTAGTATTTTGAAAGGAATCTGTTCTGAGCAGTAGGTCTCAGCAGTGAGCTTAAAGTATTCAGTCAACCACGTTGTAAGCAAACATGCTGACATTCAGGCTTTTTTGTTCCATTTATAGATCACAGGCAGAATAGACTTAGCATAATTCTCAAAGGTCTTAGAATTTTCAAAATTGTAAATGAGCAGTGCCATCAACTTTAAGTCACCAGCTACATTAGCCACTAACAGGAGAGTCAGCCTGTCCTTTGGAGCTTTGAAGCCAGGCATTGACTTTCCCTCTCTAGCTATGAAAGTCTTAGATGGCATCTTTTTCCACTATAAGGCTGTTTAATCTACATTGTTTTGTAGTATAGCCACCTTCATTAAATACGTTAGATCTTCTGGAAAACTTGCTGCAGCTTCTACATCAGCACTTTGTGTTTCACCTTGTACTTTGATGTTATGGAAACCTCTTCCTTAAATCTCATGAACCAACCTATGCTAGCTTCAAAATTCCTTCTGCAGCTTTCTCACTTCTCTCAGCCGTCATAGAATTGAAGAATATTAGGGCCTTACTCTGAATTAGGCTTTAGCATAATGGAATGTTGTGGCTGGTTTGATCTTCTGTCAAGACCACTAAAACTTTTTCCATATCAACAATAAGGCTGTTTCAGTTCCTTATTACTTGTGTTTTTACTGGAGTAGCATTTTTATTTCCTTCAAGAACTATTCCTTTGCATTCACAACTTAAGATAACTCTTTGGGACAATAGGCCTCACTTTCAGTCTCTCTCAGTTTTAAACATACCTTCTTCAATAAGCTTAATAGTTTTAAGCTAAAAGTGAGAGAGATGCAACTCTTCCTTTCACTTGAACACTTAGAGGACATTGTAGGGTTATTAATTGGCCTGATTTCAATATTGTTATATCTCAGAGAATAAGGAAGCTCAATAGACCCCAGGGTTCCAATGAGATGAGGAAATAGTTGGTTGGTGGTATAATCAGAACACACAATCTTTATTAAGTTTGTAGTCTTACGTGGGCATGGTTTGTGGCACCCTAAAACAATCACAATAATGTCAATGATCTCTGACCACGATCACCAAAACAAATAGAATAATGATAAATAAAAGTTTGAAATATGAGAGAATTACCAAAATGTGATGCAGAGGCACAAAAGCAAGCAAATGCTGTTGGAAAAATTGTACCAGTAGACTTGCTCAACTCAGGGTTGTCACAAACTTTCAATTTGTCAAAAAATGAAATATCTGCAAAGAGCAAAGAAACTAGGAATGCCTGTATTTTCTTTTCCAACAAGAATCAAAGAGTTATACATAATATAATAGACTGGGAAACCAGAAAATTCATAAACCCACTTGATAGTTTGTTGACAGATGTTTCAACATAACTAGTAAACCATAAAATAATTATTGACTGTGCAATCTTTTTAAAAAAAGGATCTTCAAAGGTTTTTTTTTTTCATTTAAGAAATCTAAAATGTCATTGAACTACACTTATTTTTAGCTTTCTGGTTCTAAATATAGAGAGGACTGGAAAACATATGGGCACAGATTCAGTGAAGGACCTTCAACAGGAATTTTAAATGATTAAAAGCAGAACACAAAAAGTAGTAAAAGACAGAACCACTTGCGGATATTATTTCCACAGAGAGGAGAAAATGAAATGGCTGACCAGTCCATTTTTTCAGTTTCTTCTTCTTGCTCTCCATTGCTTGTACTTTTCACTGTGTTTATAAGAATCACACAAATAATTGTTTTGTTGGTCTTTAAAAGTAGAAAACATTCTCTTTTTTAGAATGGTTTGCTGAAATATGGCTATTATGTATAAATTTGTTTGATCAATCCATTAGAATCCTGAAAATTAGCTCTTTTGTGTTTATGCCTTCATTCAACCCACAGGCATTTATTTACTGCTACAAGGTACTGAGAAGTTTGCTAAAAAAGAAAAACACACCAGAATTTTTTATAAGGCTTTGTAGCTTACAAAGGTATCTCGTAGCACACTACCACTAATTTGTTTTCATATAGTTCCAATTTCCCCAGGCACTCTGCAACCTGACAGTGGGACATTAACAGAAATAATTCAAACTCTAATGGCTCTTTGCCCCCACTTACATAGTCAAGAGCATCAACATTCTCCCTCACTCTCTACACTAATCATATCTGGGAGTATCCAAGGGTGTCATGTATGTAATGGTGAAAAAAAATTGGGCTTTCACTGGTGTCCAATGTCCATTAAGTCACTGGAGTGAGTTGCTCTTTCACTAATCCTGGCCTCTTGAGATGCAAGTTCTCTGGAACACATTGTCCTGGTGTTCCTTCCCACAGAAACCTAAGCGGTACTTTAGAATCTCTTTCCATCTTTCTATCCTGATTACTTTGAAGCAATATGCTATTTTCCTTGCAGAAATAGAGGCCTGGCTCATCTGCCCCATTTTCTTTCCTACTTCTTCCCCTGGACACTAGGCTATCTGTGCCCTGCATCTCACAGAGCCTTCTGCCAGCTATACCTGCTGTATCTCTCTCCAGGAAAGCTCTGTCAGTCTTCACAGTGGGAAACCAGATTTGGAGAAAAGATTCCAGCCTATCTTCTTCATGCCTAACTCTCTCAAGTTTTGCTTACTCTTAGGTGCTTATACATGAATGCTGACACCCTTCCCTATCTTACAAACTAAGGTGGGGAAATGGAACCCTGGGGTCTATTGAGACATAAACTTCATTCATAATAACTTTACAAGTAGACATAGTAAACACATTCGCACAGCATAGGAACCTGAGTGACCAACATGTCTTTGATTCCACAATTAGTAAGAAGCAAAGCAGGTATTGGAGTCCAAGTCTTTTACCTATTAACACTTCCTTTCTTAGCTTTAACTCTCAAACTTAAAGTGATTGTGAGTAAAAGACTTTGTTGTCTGGCTTTTCATCTCTTAGCCAGATTTGAAAAGGATGATAAACATGTGTCCTTGGCTGTCTCTTTTTTTCCAAAAAGGAGATTCTGCAGACTAACAATGAATATAAATCAAAAATGGGGGAAAAACAGTTTGATCATGAGCTAAAATTATATCCCTTTATCCCCTCTTTTCCTTATAGACAATGACTGTGTAAGCATATAATTGGGAAGAAAGGCTATTTTGCCCCTGATCTTCCACCTCAAGCTCAAAGAAGAATAAAAGCTTCTTGCTCTAAAACGGATTTAGTGAGGTCAAAAGGGCCAGTTGCCTGAATCTTGCCTTAATGAATGGATATTAGTTGTTTAAGGTTGCATGGGAACTTCCTGAAATATTCAGATATTCAGAACAGCTCTTCACTTGAATCCTAACCATAAATATTGCCTTATACCTTTAAACACCAAAAATCCTTTTTAAAAGAAAGATTATCTCTCTCTCTCTCTGTCTCTGTATGCGAGAGTGCGCGAGCGCGCGCGCGCGCGCGCGCGCGCGTGTGTGTGTGTGTGTGTGTGTGTGTGTGTGTGTGTGTGTGATCAGCTTAGGAAAAAAAGAATATAGTACATAGCAAGCAGGGCATGTCGTTTTCCAAATTTAAACAAAAGAAAATATCACCACAAAAACAACAAGGCAAAAGTAAGCAGAAAAATGAACACGATCAATTTTTGTTTATTTGCTTTGGTCAAAGTTACAATACACAAGGATTAATTAAGCTTTGTTTGTGCCATGAACCCCTTCAGAAATCTGACAGCATTTGAATCACTTCTGGGAATACTATTTTTCAATGCATATATAAAATACGTAGTATCACAAAGTAAACTATATCTAAATGTAAGTATCAAACTATTTTTAAATGAATCATACAGTTAAATGTGTGCTTTTCATTAACACTTTAAAAAACAGAATCAAAAGTGACAAAGTAGCAATGTGAAAATATACATAATGAAGTCATAAGTACTGCTAATATTATTATAGTTTGTTGCCTTTATTAATCATGGAAAGAAATGTTAGATTCCAGCTAGAATTTAGTGAAAATAAAGATTCCATTTTTTCTACATCCAAGTTCTGGAAGCTGCTGGATATTATCTTCGGATCTTTTGGGGGAGTTCATTGACTCTTGGTTAAGAAATCTTGCTATATGGTGAAAATTGGCAAGTTGTAGATTAAAGATGGCAGCCTGGGTTAAGCGTTTCTCAGCTTTTCTGCCCAGAGAAATTAAATGCAGTTAAGTGTTCAGTGGGTATTCTTCTTCTCTTTTGGGCTGCTGTTTCCCCATCAGGATTCAGGTCACATCATTGTCCTCTGTGTCTCTTTAGTCCTGATTTCTAAAATTCACTCCTTATATAAAAAAGTGTCCCCTGGCTTACCTGAGACATGATTGGCAACTTGAAAAAATCCTCAGCAACAATCAGTGCACCAGTTAAGAGCCTTTAAGAGTGTGGAAGTTTCCCTTGAGCTTCTCCTTTCTGAACTTGAACCAGGATTTGTTGATATTCTCTGCAGATGGCCTCTGGGAGAACAAAATTACTACACACGAAAGTGGTGTAGGAAGGTTACTGAGAACAGGGAGATTTCATCAGGCCATGGATCATAGTAATAGAGTGGAGCAGTTGTGCCTAATACACTCAGTACTGAATGAGAGTGTGGCGAGAAGCAAACTGCCATGATCACCAGACAAGGTAAATGCAGATTTCACAGAATGATAACTAGAAGCCCAGCCAATCATGCCAACAATTAAGATGGAAAAACTAGATTTGTAGTGTTAAGAAAAAGTTTCTAAGACTTATAAAGAAGGCCATGAGGATGTCTGCCTGTTTTTCAGTGTCATGCCTGAGCACTATTAGAAGGCCCACTCAAAAATTCTTTAATTTTCTGGGAGAGTATAGCATTGACTTTACTATTTACCATTAATTAAGTGCTCGGACTCTACAAAGTGTTAACTTGCAGATTTGTATCTCATAGAGCTGCAAAGGATTTATGTTCCATAGAAAAAGATAACCACCAAAGCTATGGTTTTATTGCCCCAAAGGTCATTAAACAGTTTGTTTCTAATCTTATTCTAACATTCCTCTTTTATATTTAATTGCCTATAAATATCCAGTTGCTCAGCTTTCTTGTCTTATTAGTTTCCTCATCAATTCAGTTAAATACAATCTTTGACTTGCACTAATTATGTTGGTATGAGCCATGTTTCTAACATTTGGAAATAATATTTTGATAGTCACTTGAACTAATTCTTTCTGAAGAGACAGCCAGAGTTGTCCCCAGTGTCCACCAGAGTCACAAAAGCTTTTATTCCAAAAAACGAGGAAGTGGTCTTCACACTTCATATATTCTGAGTCATTCTTGAGTTGAAGGACCTAAAATATTTCAGACTGAAGGAGTTTAAGGGAACCCATCATTTCAGTAACACGGCACCAGAGATTCTCAATCTTTAGAGTACATCGTGATCATCAGCAGGGCTTGTTAAAATACAGATATTTGGGACCAACGCCCAGAATTTCTAGGTCCGTAGGTCTAGGGTCCAGCCTGATAATTTGTATTTCTTATGAGTTCTCAGATGTTGCTGATTTTTTGCTTCTGAGAGACCACTTTGGCAGAGGCAAGGAGACAGAGTCAGCTGCGGCTCAGGCCCTCATTCAGAAGAGTTCTGCCATTACACACTAGTAAGAAAGAGGCTCTAAGCTTGGTAAGTTAGTCTCTCTAACACTATTTTTTTTTTCTCCCAGTACCTTTGTCTATTTTAGTTACATGCTAGGCATATTCCTTAGCTTTGTGTTCTGGTGTTATTCCTCTCTTCTACTTTTCTTCTTTCTTTTTTTGGACAAAGGGCAAATGCAAATGTACCTTTGAGCTCTCTCAGGCCTAGGCCCTCTTCCGGCAGCAATGGTGCACAGATTTTTAGCATCTCTATCAGTGGCAGCTGAGTAGTCATGGTGTTGTGGCAGCTGTACCCATTTGCCTGATGGATCTGTGCTGTCAGTGCTGCAGGCTATCTCCCCATTAGCATCATTCAGATAGATGGAAAGTTTCTCCCCAATATTGCGCATCTCTCCATCAGGCTCATGGCATTTGCATTTCAACTTGCCAATTTCCTTCTTCTAAGCATGTCCTATTGTCTTATCTTGATTTTAAAGCATCCTAAGAACAGGATTTAGCAATGTCTTTTGAGCCAAACTGGCCTGGGTTTTAATTCTAGCTCTACTCACAATTAATGTCTGTCCTGGGAGATATTACTTTCTTTCATTTTCTTCATTTTTGTGATGGGACTAATGATACCTGTTTTGGAATGGTGTTGTGAATATTAACTCAGCCTTAAGCCATGTAGTACTTAGTACACCTAGCAAATCAGTATTTTTTAACTGGTAGCTACTGTTGCTGTTATTATTGTTGTTGTGATTGCTGTTGTTGTTGTTATTATTACTTATCAAGTTGACCCACAAGACTAGGCAGAGAGCATAAATGGGTTCAAATGGCAAACAGAGAACTGTTATTAATAATGAGATACATGCTTATACTTGTAAGCTTTGGTAAGATTACCTATTTAGATCATCTGCAGAAACTGTCCTTGGACTAGGCAGGAAACACTGAGATAATAACTATTACCTTATAAATAGATCATAAAAACCTAGATAGAGACATTCCTGGTAGCTTTAGAAAGTATGGAGCAGATGTCCCGTTGCTATTGTGGGTTTTTGTTTCTGTTTTGTTTTCTGCCTCCCAATATCCAGGTTATGTTTAAACAATTGAAAAAAAGAAAACACTTGCTATTTTGCAGGTTTTGATTTTCAAGAGCGTTTACCACTTCGGTTCAACCAGAGACAAAAAATCCTTTTCAATTTCCCCAGTCTCCAATTATTCATGAATAATATCACTGAGAAACAAAGGCTTTTCTTTAGGACAAAAAAATGAATGGGTGTTTTTCAACTTCAGCAATATAAAATGATTTTTCACATTGAATGGTGATAACTTCAAAAGAAAAGGCTGTGATTCTATCATTTTGCTAGGGAAACCCTTCTTTCCTGGTGTGCTCTTGTGTTAATGTAAAAGTCAGCAATTTCCAAACCAAATTATTCTTTGCTTACAAGAACTGCCACTAAGTATCTCTGTGTCAAGATACTGCCCTAAATCCTGAAGGTTAAAACATGACCAAGTTCATTAATATACACATTTTAATGGGAGTCAAAAAACAAATTTAAAGAACAATACAATGGATCCTCTTTTTAACATTGATGTTTTGGTTTATTGTTCATGGAAAAACAAGGAATTGTAATTTTAGAATGATGTATTTTGGTCAAAAATCAGTGTTTAAAAAAAGAATAATTTGGCTAAACTTATTCACCTCTCTGTCTCAACAAATATATACACGTCAAGAGACACAGCAATGTATACATTATACCAATATCAGCCATATTTTAGTATTGAGGGTAAGCATAGTAAATTTTCAAGTTCTTAAGATTTTCACACTGGCATTAGTTAATGCCTGTGCACTCAACTAGTTGGATGCATACTAATAAGTGGCAGAAGACTTAGTCAAGACTGGCTTTAGAGCACTAGCTCTGCACATACTAAGCATTATGATTAGTTCTCTGGGGATTGCAGGTACAAGACATGGGTCACCTTCCTATACAGAGGGATTAGGCATAATTGGGGAGACAGGAGATAGACATACATTCAACTGACTAAAAGTTAAATAGCAGAATAAACGAATGCAAGACAGAAAGATGCCATGAGGTAGAATATACTCAAATTCAAATCAGCCACTTGGATGTCACTATGGGTCAGACAAGAGAGAGAGCACTGTAGGCCGAGGTCCCCTTGAGACCACTTCCAGAAGAAAGTAGGAGCTGAATCAACAGTGTCTTACTATAATTTCATTCGCTTTACTTAAATTAGAGAAAGAGTTAGATCAGGTCCAGGAAAACTTTTATCTTTTATCACAAAGTAATATTTATAAAAAACTACAATTTATATTTAATGTTGGTCAAAAAAAAAAACTATCATTACCTAAATAAAATGCTTGGAAGAAATAGCTATCTTTTAAAATAGTAACACTGATTCACAAATACTGAAAAATAACTTATGGAACC
The DNA here is from genome assembly GCA_003508835.1 of Eonycteris spelaea. NCBI lineage: Eukaryota > Metazoa > Chordata > Mammalia > Chiroptera > Pteropodidae > Eonycteris > Eonycteris spelaea. Next base: position 1,934,921 of record PUFA01000264.1, on the reverse strand, counting down.
TCAAAGCATTAAACCTGGAAAGAACTTAAGAGCATAAATAATTCGACACTTTCCTTTTACAGACAAAAACTGGGGCTCAGAGATTTGAAGTGACTTACTCAAAGACTAAAGGAGACATAATTCATTAGATGACACAGTAGAGCTAGAACCCAGGTATTCTGTGGCTGAATTGAGTTCAGTTTTTGTCATAGGATGTTATCTCTTTCCCTGTGGTTTTGCAAAGCAAAATTAAAAAATAAAAGTATATAGTGCTTAAAGCTTAAAAGTATCAGCTTGTCTGGGTTGGAGCCAACAGCTCAGAGAAGTTAAATTTTTTCAATCAGCAGTAACCATTAAGTTGTCAAAAACACATTTTCTCAGGTTTTTTAGGGCTTTGTCCTTCCTATTTCTTCATTTCTTAACCAGGATAATAAGTGAAGCTCAAATAGAAAATAACGAATTTTTCATTTCCTAAGAGAAAGACGTATTAATTTTGAAATTAGAGAACTTTGGTTGGAACCCATTTTGGGTCCTTACTGGCAGAGCCCTCAAAACCTTTATTCATCTGTGAATTATAGTACTCAGTCAAAGAACAAATGTGTAGTGCATGTAAAAGTTCTTTCTACATGCAATAGTTCAATATAGAGGTAAGTTAATATTTTTATATTCGACAAGACAGGGAAAACCAGACATATTTTATGGAAAATTGGAAAGGGAAATTTATTTGTTTTGTTTGTTTGTTTTTGCATATATAAGAGAAGTACTTACGTGGCAAATGTTATTTTTTTATCTTAAAAGTAAAAGATGAAGAGTGTGTATTCTTGAATCAGAGAGATATTTATTTATAACTTGAGGGGGAAAAAAGCTATGTTTAAAGAAGTGTGTTTGACATCCAAGAGAACGTACCTTCAATAAGAGCAGAGCCATTTCTGCTTAAGCCCCATTATATCTCCTATCACCAAAATAGTATCTCTCATATGCAGTAGGTGCTTAATAATGTATGCTGAATGATGGACTAAATAAACAATTGAGAATAGTCTCCCAACTTAGTATCTTTGATACAAAAATATTTCTGTTGTCTTCCTAAAAAAATGTTAAATCATACTCTTACATACTCTAAATAAGCTTTGAAGACACTTTCCTCAGACCTTCATATATGTATGGTCATTCATTTTCTATTTAACTTCTTTCTAAAAGAAAGAAGCAAATGTTTTTCATAAAGGGACAAGGAGTAAATATTTTAGGATTTGTGAGCCATATGGTCTCTGTCAACAGTGTGAAAGCAGCTACACTTAAGAATGGGCGTGCCTGGTTTCCAGTAAATGAACACTGAAATCTGATTTCATCTAATATGTCATGAAATATTATTTTTTTCTGATTTTTTCAAATGTTTAAAAATGTAACAGCCATTTTTAATACAAAAACAAGGCGACCAGTTGGGTTTGGCCCAGGGTAGAGTTTTCAAACCATTGGTCTATCCTGGTGACAGGAGGGTTTTTCTTTCTCCAGAGTAGTACCCAGACAATCTGACACTCTTAGGAGTCACTAAAAGAGCCAATCCAAGGACACACTTAGGAAAATTTCTAAATGAGTCTCTTCTCTGTGGAAAGGATGTGGTCCATTTGGCCCAGACAAATTAATCTCTTCCTCTTGTTATGGTAGTAAAGAGGTATTTGGTTTTTTGTGCCCTAAAGGTTCACCCTTTTCCCCTTCCTCTTTTCATTCCTGTCAATCTTGACTTCACAAACATTTGTGCAGGCAATGGAGACACTCTCTCTCTAATTCTCTTGAGAATTTTCAGAGACAGAGAAAAGATACATTTAATAGAACTCTTTGTTCTCATAGGTTAATAATACACAATCCCAGCCCCTTCCAGCTTCAGAGCTGAGAATGACAATCTGGTTCCTTGAGTAGTACTCAGAGGCATGTTATAATAGAGCAACTAGAGGCCATTGAAAGAGACACAGCAGCTAATCTGGTTAATGCTAAAAAATTATTCCAGACTAAATGAAAGAGGGGTAAGAATGGAGGTTAGTGGCATGTGTGTGTGCATGTGCACAACTGTGCATGTGATTTAAAAGTGAAACAAGTTCTTCGCTGGCTTCTGCTGTGGGCATAGTGCCTTTTTGGAGTGAACCAGCTGTGTCCCATCTGAAGTAGAAACAGTAAATGATTCCAGGCAACTTCATTGCACTAAATGAACTTGGAGGTCCCTCCAACTCTGACATTTTATGATTCTGCTATTCTGCTGATGTATTATTTTAAGAATATACAACATTCAAAAAGTGTTCCCACTTAATCTTTTCTTTGTATAGTTTTATTAAGCATTTCTAAAGGATAGTGAATACCAAGAGTTAAAGAGGGGGTATTACAAAAATTTCAGGGACAATGGTCAGGGAGTATGTTTTCAATTCTTAAGGATAAACTTTCACTTAAATTATAGAAAACAATGAAAATCTTTGTCTGCTGACAGCAAAAAAAAAATTGTTATATTTAGCATTACTTTGTCACATGAATCTTATAAATCTTGGGCTTCTAAAACCCAGTGTTTGGACAAGATGTCTGCTAAGTTCATTTTACCTTTTCTTTATCTCCAAGCTACCTCTCTCCCACCACCCCTCCAGCACACTGACCCAATATTTCTGATTCCCAACAATGAGCACGACCACATTTAAAGACCATATGCCTATGGGAAAACACACCTCTTTATCATGTTCATACCAAACACCTACAGACATTCACAGACATGCATATTTTTCAAATGCATTCACATCTGCTCCACACTCTAGAAATAAATGATTTGTTTTTGTTAAACATGCTGACCTGAATATTTAAGCTGTTAATTTTTACGAGATACAGTAACTAACGTAGCCATGTACCCTCCCCCCACCCAACAAAAACACTGCCCAGATGTTCATCAGACACAGCTGATGGCTGTTTTTAGATATGGCATTTACTGATTCCACAGCATGTTCTCTTCTTGAGCAAGGGTGGTGAAATCAAATCCAATCATTACTGGGCCTTGTTATTATGGCAGCATGCCTTCAAGGATAATAGAGGCCCCTCTATGATAATCAGGGCTTGTAAAGAGGAATCAATTTTCTAATTTGTCTTGCTGAAAATAGATGCAAGAGTTCCAAAAAGAATACTATGAGACGGGAATCCTGTTTTCTGGTTTTGTTTTCCCTCTAAAATTCACAATGGCAGATTCTGAGAATAGCAGAATGAAAAAAAAAAAAAACATCATAACATAACACACAGAAATTGAAATAATGGGGATATGGAGTTGGGCAGTTCAGGGTTCTACTTCTGGTAAAGCTACTTATCGGTTATATGATGTTAGACAATTAGTTTAGCTCTCTGTTCCTTGATTTCCTCATCATCAAATTATGGGTGAGTGCAGTACTTGTCTATTTATTATCCATTCAGTTGCAAGAAATAGAAAATTTGACTTAACTGGCTTATAAAAATGTTAGATTCGCTTGTGTACCTTAAAGAACAGAAATAGAATAGTTGTCAGGGTTTGTTTGATTCAGTGGCTCATTAACACCATCAAGAACCCAATTCCATTTCTTCTCTCTATTGTCTCCTGCTGTGGCACTTACTCCACATTTGATTTTCTTTATAGTGATAAAATAACTAGAGCAGTTTCAGGATTCATGCACCCATACTTTATCATCCAGAGAAATTTCAAAATCACTGTTCAGCATTCTAAACAAGATCACATGACAACCTTGACTAAAGCCATGGAAATGGAATGTGATTACTGGCTTAGGTTAACAGGAGCCCACCCGTTGACTTGAAATTACATTCAGAATTTGTAATAGTCAAGATAGGCAGAGCTCTGCTACAGTAGTAAGACATGGTGACATTTTAGGGGTTTAACATAGTGGAAGCTAATTTCTGATTCAAGTCATAGTCTCATGTTGGTCAAGCAACTCTTCATTAAGCTGTAACTCAGAAACTAGACTACTTCTGTATTGTGTCTCCTCTATCTTATCTCAAGCTTCCCTCTGAATCATCTGTTCAGCATATGAAGGGAAGAGAACAAAGGTAGGGTAGGGTAAGAATCAGACACTTAAACTACCATTGTTTCCATTCACTTTCCATTTGCCAGAACAAATCAAATGGCAAATCCAAATATAAGGAAAAGAGTCTGGAAAATATAAAGGAGTACAAGGACATTGATGAGAATTGAATGTTTTCAATCTGGTCTTCGAAAATTCCTTTCCTTTCTTCTACCCAATTTTAGAATACTCCCCCTCCACAAGAGACAGGCCCAAAATGTCATCTGTTTTCTACATTCATCACAAAATCCAAGTGATGCACAAGCTTCTCCACCAGGTCTGGATATGTTGCCTCCTAGACTATCAACCTGTAAACTGAAAGTATCTATTTTCTACATACATTTAATACACAATGAATTGGATAGAATAATCATACTGGATATTCTCATTTAGAAAAGGGAAGAATGAGAAATGGAGTGCACACTGATTATTAGGTGAATTCTGAAATCTTGAGATTCTAGAAACATGAGATTTCCATATCCAGGTGGTAGAGAAAGTTATTTGATCAGATTCTTCATTCTCCTCTGGGATAAATTCTCCTGTCTATTGTTACAGAGTCCTTGGCTCTGCTGTTTTAGTCTCCGCCATTTCCTCTGGTCTTCCTAACCTGTCTTCAATGGATGTTGTAAAATAGTCCCTCTTTGAAAATTCTACAATCTTCAAAGCCTGACTTTTAGTCATAAAGAGTTTGGAGACCCCAAGGTTTTTTTAAGACTTAAACATCAAATACTTTTTGTCCACACTTTGATTTTTGTTTTGTTTTATTTTCAAAATACAATTTTCTCAAAAAATTATTAGATGTCTGATTTATTTGCCTCTGTTTAGTAATCACAAGCCAGTTATTTTTCAGATATAATTCTAGAATCTAATTTCATTCTCTTAATTCTGAAGTCTTATACCTTTTCAATTTAAGAAATTTAAGAGTTACTTCCTTGAGACTCTCTGGAATAGCAGATGGGAAGACTAGGCTCTAAATCTGATCTTTGCCCTGAGTAATTTTTTTTTTCCCCTGAGAAGTTACAACTTGAGTTACTTTAATCAACTGAAAAGTTTCGCTGGCCTTGGTTTCTCAATGTCTTTTTAAAAGCCAAATCTTATAGAGACAAGGACTAGTAAGATTTTCAACCATCCAAGAATATGAATTTCTGGTTTTATTTATTCTTTTTATTTCTGATTATGAACTATCCAGTTATTTCTTAATCTCATCTTGCTCTGTAATACCTTTCTAAATATAGTCAACAGTAGTTATCATGCACTGTTAACAGTCTGTTTTTCCTCCTCTTCCCCTAAAATTACAAACCCAGTAAGTTTGGTCTTTCATTTTATTTATAATAGAAGTCCCTTTTATAAAGCTTTTTGGCCTCTAGCATAACATGGATCTTCAACTTTTCAGGCTAAGACATCAGTTTTCTTACCCCAGTGCTTCTCGACTCATAACCCTATGCCACATGGTTTAGAATTTTTATTTTGTTGTTATGACAATACATCAACCCTGGTATCAATTCTCCTTTAATAAAGATAGAATAAACTATGCCACAGTAACCAATAAACCATCAGATCTCAGGGTCTTAATAGAAGTTCACTTCTTACTCAATCCAATGTAAGTTTTGCAACTCTCCTTTAACCCATGATTTAGATCCCAGAATACTTCAGTCTTATTCTCCATCATATTTTAAATTACAGGTCAGTCTGACTTTTTTCAGACAGCAGATAAGGAGAAGGTAATGAATTTGGGGAAGGCACACTGGATTCTAAGCCACAAACAGCACCCCTTACATTCCATTGGCCAGAATTATTCTGATTGCTAACCCAAGTGTAACAAAGACTAGGAATTAGAGGAGAACAAAGATATCATTGGCTACTAATGGTATCTACTACAGAGTCATCCAAAATACATGAAAATTTCTTTTAGAAATGGAGTAGTGAAAAATGGATACTAGATCTAAAATATAATATTCATCACAGTGTATTTTAACAGACTTTTTTTTATGTGAAGATAGTGTATGCAAAATACTTAGGACAGGACCTGGTACTTAAAAGCTCAATAAGTGTACTTACTATTTTTATAATGTTTGCCATAACTGCTTCCTTATATACAAATGGAAATTGGGATACATGCTTTTGAATATTTCTTTCAAGCAAAACATTATATATTTCTAATTATTTCGTCTTACCTAATGAATGAGACCTAGAAGAAAGCATTTACATTAAGAAGATTTCCATCTTTGGTAAGAATGTCCTACTTTACAAGTTTTATCAACAGCTTCTCTGACAGGAACTATTCTTTTTTCTTTACTCTTAAGTTTGTTTTTCATATCAAGTCCTCACTGAGATTGGTAAAACAGATTTGACTATAGATGCTCCTCTCTTTTCAAAGCCCAAAAGAGCTTTTTGATATGACTTTCATTTCCTGATGGGTTGAATGATCTTGTGTTTCAGCCAAACACAAGAAAGTAAAACTAACATTTAACCTCTAAAAGCCAAAGTAGTTCATCAAGGCCATGGATAACCTAGAAAACACATTTGTGCATGGGGAAAGTGCCACCCCCTTGATATTTGTAATGTTGTCAATAAATTTTTCTGTGGTGTTCTGAATGTGCAATAGAGAACAAGAAGAAAAGGTCATCCTTCCTTTACAAAGAGAGCTCCCTTAGTGACTAAGGCCAGACTATGGGAAGATTCAGAAGAAAAGGTAGATCAATTCTCAATTCCCCCAAACCTCAGGAAATACAATTTAATAAAGAGTCTCAACAGTTCTAGGATACAAATATGAATTAAATAAAACAACCTTTTAAATGTATAAATAATATGTATTTACATATTTATATATATATAAAGTATATACGTATATAAATACCTATATTGACATATGCATAAGTACTTATAATTTAAGAAAATGGGAAAAAATAATGAATTAAGAAACAGTGGTTATTATAGGTGAGGGTTAGAAGTGAGGTGGAGTGAGCTTCTGAATAGCCAAAGCAATGGCAGCTGCCTAATATACATCTTCTTATATGTCCTCCAAAAATAATTCAAAACAATAACAAAATAATGACTCTCAAATTATGAAACATAATGTCCACACCGAAAAACAAATGTAAATGTAAAAGGAAATAAAAACACCAAATTTCAGTGCATTATTACTGTACTACAAACACAATTTTTTCTGCAAGCAAGGTTAGTCTAAAACACACACACACACACACACACACACACACACACACACACACACACACATACACTTTACCTATTAAGAGAAAATGGGAGCTAGTAGCAAGCCTGAGTGTCTCTGAGAGAAGGAGAAAGTTCACACATGTGAAAATAACCAAATTAAACTTCTAGTAGCTTGGAACACTGATTCAACAGCTAGAATTTTCTGTGTGGGTGATCATAAATAGCAAATTTTAAATGACATAGCTTCCAAAAGAAACAAAAACAAAAATAAGAAAAAAATCTCTTAGAAGTTTAGTCAAAAGAGAAATATTAGGACTTAGAAATGCTTCTGTGCCACCACAAAAACAGAAACTTAGTAATAAGGCTGCACTTTGCCTCGGTATTAGCAGAAAGCACCCATGAACTATGAATTTTTCAGCCACACAAATCTACAAAATAATTAGAAAATTATGTCTACAGATAATTCCTACTATGAGAAAAAATTTAAAATAAGAACATATCTAGCTCTTGAAACACCTCCCCACCTTCAAAAAAAAAAAAAAGAAAAGGGATACATGAAATTTAAAAAGTTAATACAACACTGCAAACAAAAGTATGCAATCACACAAGCATTTGGAGATATGAAAAAAACACTTGATTCAGACATTCAAAAATTAAAGACAGAAATGGACAAGAAGATAACCTAGGAAGAAATAAAAACAAAGTGCATTGAATCAAAGGAAATTAGGAGAAAAAGAAAAAAAATGAACCTCAAATATGAAGAATTAATTACAAGGTGAAAATTCAGTAGAGACTTTGAAGAGAGTTAGGAAAGCAACCAAGAAAATAACAGTGATATAAACAAATAAAGTGTATCCGAGAGAAAGTGGTGGAAATGGAAAAAAAAAAACAAAGAAGGAATAATGTGAGTAACTGGAGCCCCCGAAGAAGATAAGCAAAGCAATGAAACAAAACTAACATTCAACTATTTTCTGAGAAAAGATTGTAGAAATAAAAGGCCTTAATTTGCGTATTGACTGGATCAATGGAAAAGCTAGAAAAATTTGTCTGGAAAAATCTACTCTGAATATTTCCTGGTTAAAAAAAAAGTAAACTTCAAAGATTAAGAGAAAAAGCTCTCAGGGCTTCTAGGCAAAAATATCCAATAAAACTTACGAGCAAAGATACAAAGCAACCACTACAGAAACAATTGTTACAGGGAAGAAATATTAATAGATACTAAATCATGGGTAAAAGTATGAGGAGAAACAGGATACGTTTATCATCTAGAAGTAATTATCTACAGGATGCTTACTAATTACAAAAGTAATATCATCTTTAACCAAGTGATTACAGTTAATGCAATCATGAATGGAACAAATCAACATTATGTGCCTTCAGATATTAAGCAATGAAAAGAACACAAACATCACTTCTGTTGTATTCCTGCTCAAAATTTACAACATCGATCTAATCACAAGGAAATAGCGGGTGTGTTCTACAAAGTAATGGCCCGTACTCTTCAAAATCTCAAAAAAGCAAATTATTTATAAATTAATACAGTGTTTTATTAATATTAATTTCCTGATTTTGATAACTATATAATAGTTTTGTAAGGAAATAGTCTTGTTTTTAAGAAATACAAGTTTTTGATGTAAAAGGCCACCATACCTGCAACTTACTCTACAATATTTCAAAAATATATATTTGTATATGTAAATATCCACGTAAATACATTCATATTTTATGAAAACATAAAATAAATCTATATGTATATGCCTAAATGCGTTATGTACATAATATAAATACGTGTGTATGTGTTTTTATATGTATCTACACACATGCCTGTGTTAAGAGAAAGAGAATAAATCATAAAGCAAGAGGGGAATATTAGCATTTGGAGAACATGAGTGGAAGGTAAACATATACAGAAATGGAATTATTTTTGCAACATATATATATAAGTGAGAAATCATTTCAAAGCAAAAACAAAACAGAAAAGCAAAAATGCAACCATTTTATACAAGGAATAGTGGTGTAACTAACTTACTGAGCACTAAAAATTATCTGATTCAAGTTTCCCCAAAATATAATAGTTTGTTACAAGATCATAATTATCAGATTATCTTCTTATCAGTTATATAGTTTAAATGGCCCACCTGGTCCAAATTCTGTAAACACACATGTATACACTCTTACATGCTGATAAATATACACACTCATGCACACATTCACATACATATGTACAAGTAAGCCCATATGCAATTTTTTTTTTTCAAAACACCGCAGGATGACATTTGACAATATGGACCTAGAATCAGTCAATCACTTTGTGCAAACCTGTAGTTTGAAAAATATTGCTCTAAAAGCATGCTACCTCAAGTAGTCTAAGGACAACCAGAATGACCACTTTTAGGAGCTTAAATTACAGAGCTTTAACCTGCCCCTATCTCCAGACATATAGAATTAGAATCTGCCTTATAATGGGAATCCTCAAACAATTCTTGTGCACTTAAGTTTGAGAAATAATATTCTACTCATTCTAAGTTCAGGGGACTTTCCATCTCATAGAAGAATTTTGAGGAAAGATTTAAACCCTCATGCATTTTAAAAATGATATTTTAATGTTTTGTATTCTAAGTTGTAAATAGTTGCAAAGTATATATATCTGTATATATGTATATATATTTGTATTTTAAGTAGTACTTTAAATACTTTTCTTTATTTATCTAATGAATCTAATACAATAGTGATTTGATAACCATGATTATCTATTTATGAAAATACATAAATAAATCCCTCTTTAATAATCAAAATTTAAATCTTTTTTATTCCCAAAATCATAATTTCAATTATCTTCCCCAAATAATTTTACCTTAAATTAATAATTTCATACTTGAAAATCTCTTATTTATCAGTGATTCAAAATTCTTGCTTTAAAAATATTTATACACACATCTAATTTTCAAGACTTTCCTCTGGATCAAGTTATATTGCAATTAATCAAGTAGAATTAATCTCTTACAAAATTTGATAGATAATTATTAAATACACAAAGTTTTTTTTTCTTTTGGCAGTTAATCTCATAATGAAAGTGATGGAAGCATTGAGTAACTGAAGGTTTAGCCAACAGTAGTATTTAAAATTATACCTTCCTTAGCTCAGGGTACTGTTCAGTTGTAAGATAGGGTGAAAGCATTTTCTTTATTTGTTAAGTGTGGGTGAGTAGAGCAATGACAAAAGGGACAGTGATAAAAAAAAAACAAACAACAATATAACTATAATTGGGCTTAGAGGAAAATCAATTTTAAAAAAGAGTACATATGAAAGTTGAGAATATGAAACTTGATTCCCTAAACACTATTCATTCTCATGTATCCTTTACAAAGTCTTTGCTTATCCCACCTCTAAAAGAATTCCAGTTGGAGATCCATTGCACTAGAAAGTAAGTCTAACGCAGATATAACTAATTATAGTACATATGCATAGAGCCATAAAATACCCATTATGTGCTATGTAGCACAGAGAAATGAGCATTTGACTGTCTAGAGGGGTAAAATAAAGCTACCAGAAGGAGTAATATTTAATTCCTGATTGATAGCAAAGGAACTAACATATATAAAGGCACAGCATATTAATAAAAACTTAATGACAAAATATGAGACAGCCAACTTTCGAAGGTACTTCTAGGCTGAGCTTATATTGGGCATTATTTGCAGAACAATGACTCATATATAAAATTTTTAAAATGGGTTACATGATCAGGTTTTCTTCAATAATCTAAATTTAGGAGCTTCCAACCTGGGGTTCGCAAATACCTGAGAGCTAAAGAATGCTTCTAAAACATATGAGAATCAATAACAATACTAAAAACAAAACAAAACAAACAAACAAACAAAAAACCCAGAAGGAAAACATAATTTGAAAGGGTACCAACAATGGTGTTAGTCTGTGTATTTGGCAAGAAGTTGAGAGAAAAGGGTATTTCTTATATTTTCCCAATCAGTAGACACTTGCCATGAGGGTATAATCCAAATATTTTTTTGCTATAAAATGTGAGATCACTTCTGTGCAAGAAAGTTCTGATTATTCATTAAATAAAAATACAAAAATGGAATAAGCTGGCATAAGTGTAAAAAAAGGACATTCAGCAACTTTCAAAGTTATGAAGAACACAGGAGAAAAAGGACTACATTCCCTTCTCCAGAGTATCTCACCTTAGGCAATCCCGATATTTAAAAATCTAGGTTTATAAATGCTAAATTTAAAATTAATTATTCACTTTTTAAAGGATTCACAGTAGGATATTAGTCAATAGAAAACTCCCCAGCATATTTAAAATAGATTTCAATTTACATGCAACTTTTTGGAAGCTTGCCTATTTTACCAAACAAGGTCAACTTGTAAGCTAGTTTAGTACACTCTTCAATTGCCATGCCATGAAGAAATAGAGCCCAACAGTTTTTAGAAATCTAAGTTTGCTTCTATGACTTTGAGTGACTGCAGTGTTCACAGTCCACAGGTCACTTTTAAAGCAAAGCAAGTGTGGAATCTAAAAAAACAAAATGAACAAACAAAACAGACACAAATTCATAGATACAGAAAATAAATTAGTGGTCACCAGATGGGAAGGGAGTGCAAGAAATGGGTGAAAAGATGAAGGAATTAAAAAGTACAAATTGCCAGTTATAAAAATAGTTATGGGGATGTAAAATACAACATAAGAAATGTATCCAATAATATCATAATAACTATGTATAATGCCAGGTGGGTACTAGACTTATAGGGGTGATATCACTTCATAAGTTATATAAATGTCTAATCACTAAAAAAAGGATGATTTTAGAGTTGATTTATTCAGTGGCTCAATGATATTTTTATGATTCCAGATTCCTTCTATTTTTCCACTCATCACCCTTAGCAAGTTGATCGCAAGATGGTTACAATAAGTCTAAGCAACATATACAGTACACTGCTGTCCAGAGAAAAAGAACACTTTCTTCTTAAACATGTTTTTAAGAAAAAGAAAACATCTTTCAGAAGAACCATGGCTAGGGTGACTAAGTCATTTATCCTGCATGGGAAAAAGGCTGGGGTATTCCTCTCCAGGAACTTGGAAGGTGAATATCTACACAAAGGCTGGAATGGTTGCTGAAAAGGCAAATAACAGTGTCTGTTATAGCTGTTAATGACTAACTGTTCATGCATTCTCTCCAGTCTCATCTCTTGCTACTCTTTGATTTGCATTTACACCCAGAGCAACCTGAAGTTCCAGGACACGTCATGTGCTATTTCTCACCTCTCTTCTTCCTTTCTCCTTTGCCTAAAATTATTGCCATCCATCCATTGCCCTCTGGCCTCTACCTGACTAACGATTCTCCATCATTAAGGTAAAAGTAATCTTCCTCCCCCACCTTCCACCCACTACTTGCTTTGGGTGGGATGGCCACTTCCCCATGCTCCCTAGGACTTGAATTTCTGCCTCTACTTTTTCACTGTGTAGGTTTGGCTTGAGTGTTTTGCATTCTAAACTTGGAACTGAATGAATGAGCCAGAGACTATTTTATTCATCTTTGTATCCTTGGTGCCTAGCACAGTCAAGCATAAACTCATAAAACATGAATTAAAAAATTAATAAAGTATAATCTAGGAAAGACAATTTGAATTATTTTCACCAAGTAGAGCCTGGGATTTGTACAAGCACAACTGTTATGGGATGCAGGGATGACCCAGGAGACCTAATTCCTAGCGTGTGTCCTACCCAATTCAAATAAAAAAGTCTTCAGCTAAACAGTAAAGTGAGCTATGGGGTTAGAGAGAAAAGAGCAGGGCTGGCTCCTGACAGCATCTGGGGTTGGGAGAGACATCCCTATTATTAGGGTATAATTAACAACTTTTCTCTCATAGACATTAATTTCTTTTGTCATTAAATTAATTAGAATTAAACAAGCCTTTAAATCACTGCTTTTTTCTAGAAGGAGAGTTTAACCTGCAAAATCAAGGAAAGTTTTTCACCATTTTCCTGCCCCTAAGAGACAGAGAAGAGAGAGGCTGCCTCCTGAAGGTAGTTACTTTCGGCTTCCCTGAGAGAGGTTGGGTGCAAGAATCACATTTTACAGGGAATGATAATTGATTGTTCTCTACAGACAGTGGGACAGGAAGAAACTACCAGTGGAATGCATTTAAATCATCACAAGTCTGGATCTCACTGTAATTTTGGCCTTTTACATCTAATAGCTATAAATTACAGTGCTTGTCACAATGAAAACTGAAAAAAAGTATACAAAACAGTTATTAGTAATGGTGTATCAAAAGCAGTAAGAGTTTCCACGACACCAGATTTCTGAGGTTTTCCCCCAAGATAAAGTTTAACAGCTCCTGTTTCTTCAGTATTTATCAAAATACAAAAGAAAAAAGTAGAGGTTGTTGTTTTTGATGGCCAGTCTGACCCGTAGTCTGAGGAGTGAAAGCGCAGTGGACAGGGCCTACTGAAGGCCTGTGGACAGGGCCTACTGAAGGTCACTGTAAGGTGACCTGCCACCCACACGCTTGCCTGGCTCCTGCTGGTGAGACTCAGACAACCTGGAGCAAGCGAGCATATGTGGGGACCATCGGCTTCCAATTTGGCCAGAGCGGTCCCGCCGAGGCACCCACAATGATCCAAGGGAAGGCTAGGGTCCCTCTGAGGGGTCCGAGCAGTGGCGGCAGCCCCTAGCTCATCCTTTGGCAGCAGTGTTAGCACAAACATTATGGGAGGCGATGATCCAGGAGACAGAGTCAACCACAGGGACTGTATGTGACAATGCAGAACATGTCGTGCCTGGTTCTTTCAGCTGCATGCTCCAGATAAGAGACAGACCACGGTGAACTAGGCTCTGGCCGAACTTGCAAAACCTACACTAGGCACAGTTCTCCCTTCTGTGTATTCAAGTATGTCCTTATCTCATATTTGAAACTATTATTAAAAACAAACTGAGTTAGGATTAAAAACCAACCACCAAAATGGATCTCAACACAGGTCTAAAGCTCAGAGGAGGTGAGTCAGGCTGGTCTGACAGCGATTCTTGGGATATCCATGTGCCTAAAACCCCTTCTCAGTATTAAACAGTGGGTTGATTCTCTTTTTACAAGTGAAAAAGCTTAGTAATATTGCATAGGAGTTCCAGTCACTGTCTCATGGGAAACAAGAACTATTTACATTAAATAAAAACCCTGTTGTGTCTGCATGTATACAGCATGGTGAAGCACACTGCACCCACCATGGAGACAGCTTCTGGCACTCACACCACAGGGGCACGCCTGCCACTTGAGAGGAAAGGGAGGGTGGAGGAGGGAGTGATGGGGAGAGAGAGGAGTGTGCCCCACTACTGGTTCCGGGGCTGATTGGACAGCCAATCCAGTTCCTCATACAGCTCATCCCCACTGTTGACACAGGTAGCCTTAATGTACCAGTTCCTGTGGCACAGAGAGTGCAGGCCCAGCTTGTCTGTGATCTCGGCCACGTTCATGGCCCTGGAGAAGTCCTGCTTATTTGCAAACATGAGCAGGATAGCATCCCTGAGCTTGTCCTCTGCAAACATCTGCATGAGGGCCTCGCGGCTGGTTCACGTGTTCTCGGACATTGCTGACAACCACAAAGATGAGACTGTGTTTCTGGCAGTAGTAGCGCCACAGAGGCCTGATCTTGTCCTGGCTGCCTGCGTCCCACGCCGCGACACTCCACGGTCTCCATATTGAAGACTGTGGTGGGGATGGTGTCACGATCTCACCCAGATTCAATTTGTACAGGATGGTCTTCCCTGCAGTAACCAGGCCCACCATGAAAATGCACATTTATTTTTTTTTCCGAAAAAAAAAAAAAAAAAAAAAAAGGCCCTTGAACTAGTTCACAAAGATATTCTCCATGCTGTAGACCGGAGGTAGTGACACTGGCCAGAGAAACCCTCGGCAGCTGCAGCGCTGTTGCTGCTCCGAGCCAGGCATGGGTTTCGCTCCCGCAGAACGGAGGGTCTCGTGTGTGCCATTTTTTAAACTAGTTTTTTATTTGGTAAACTGAGAAAACAAATTCTATCTCATAAAGTAATTGTGAAATAATTAGTTAGCAACATAAATAAAGTGCCAAGAACTTAGGCTTTCAAAACGCTACCTAACTTCCTCCCTCTCCCTTAAACTGAAAGTCAAATCTGACTTCAGATAAAAATCAGGACCTTAATTTCTGCAAGCAAAAACAAAAACGAAGCTGTATAACAAAATGATTACATCATCAATTCCTTATATATTTACTCACTCCATCTAATTCGTCCAGATAAACTTCTTTTTTGATCTCATTTCCATGGCTTCTGTAATTTTTTTGCTCTTATCAGTTCACTCTATACTTCTAACCCCAAATCCATTTGTCACTTCTTCTCTTTTCCTTCAAATACTACCTGAATCCCCTCTACTACCTAAGAAACTCCCTAATTAAAGCAAAAAGTGATATGGTTATCTCTTTATCTTCTTTTTCATGCAGAGATCAATGAAACAAATAAGAATATTGAGCGTAGTGTATGCTTATATTGAAATACGCACTGTGCGTTTAGTTTTTATTGAAAATTTCGAACCACTTTTTTTCAGAACGATGCATGTCTTTGATCTGTTTTGCAATTCGAACTCTTAGAAGGCAAGACTCTTTTTGAATTATAGCCTAGAGGGTCTTTTTAGAATTTTATGTTTTTAAAGACTGTATAGGATGATCTTCCTGAAATACCTTACAGTTCTGTGAATCTATGAGTCAGTGGTTGTCCCTGGCTTCAAAAAAACACGCATTGCAGCAGAGGTACCCTCATAGACTCTTAAAGCAGTTCAGTTTTAGAATGGAGATGCAAATATTGGCCTAGACCCAGATATTTTAAAAGATAATAATGGGGACATGAACTGCTATAAGAGTGCCCCAGATTTAGAGAAAGATGAAGCAGAATAGCTTAAGTCTATTCCGAAGTCTGATGGCTAAGTAGATAATTCAATTACAACAGGTCTTAGCTTTACCATAAAGTAGATATTCTTCATATTTAACCTTGAAGCAAAAACATGAGTAAATGTAGAACATGTACTCTAATATGATTTTCTGTCCTGATATTTAACTGAATAAAATCAACCTGTAATTGAACAACTCTGAGTGATGTTGACAGAGGTGTTGAGTGCTTTTTCCTCTTGATCTAACAGAATAAAAACTAGAAGCCACATTAGTTTTTTTCCCCTTTAATTAAGACTACAGCATTATCAGGCTTTAGAAAACTGAACAAAATGCACAGATGAGTTGCCATTTAATTAAGCTTTCTAAGAAATTTTAAAGGCAGCAGATTAAATATGCTTTTACTTTTTGCAGTTTTTATATAAATTTTTAATTGTTTTTCTCTTAGTTGATAAATTAAAAAATATAAAATCAACAAAATGTAAGCTGAGAAGAAACCAATAGTTATTATTTTTTTCTTTTTTAGTTATTGCTTATGTCAGGAGGCAAGAATTGAAAATTTTCAGTGGACACATCCTTATATGTGTTTGGATGGTATGCATATGGTCCCATGCCTTATTAAGATGATAATTCTAATAATAAATATTGTAAATTCTTAGGGAAAAATCACATTAATTAAAAAAGCTGAATTTAAATATTCTTAGTTTCATATAGTGGTAACCAGCATATAAGTAAATTTAGGTCTAAAGATCTCTGAGTGTAGAATAAGATTGCATACCCTTTAATAACCAATTTAAAATGTTTTTAAAGCTCCACCCACTTAACTATCAGTGACCTCAGTCTTTTATATAGGTTTCCTCTCCAAATATATATTAGAATTCCTAAAGATATTAGATGAGTCATCTAACATATGTTTGTCATCACTCAACCATTACTAACTTTCAGGAATCAAGAAGTCAGCCATGCTCATGAACAGCTTCAGGTGAGGATTTTCTACTGCCTGTTAGGGGAAGAGCTGTAGTGCAAATTCTGCAGTCCTATCGATGTGTAATCTTGGTGGAGCCACTGACCTGATGCTTTCCTCTCCATCTCCTCTGCCCTCAAATGCCACTAATTACTTCTCGTCTGGCCTTATTTTACCTTCCATTTATCTCTCAGAATAAAAAGAACAGTCAATGGAAGTTATCTAGAAAATCTACCTATACCCCAGTTTTATGGCTTTCTGATAATGTGGATAGTCATTTTACTTGAGAGTCAACCACCACACCCAAATGGCAGAGCCAGATGGCTTCCAGTGTCAGGTTCATTTTCTCCTCTGTCTAGAATAACACTCTTCTACATCTATACACCTATCTAGCTAATCAGTGAATCAAGTCCCAGTCTAGACTCTTCTCTTAAAGCATATTTGTATTTATTGACCCTCATCCCTTTCTATAATCATACTTCGGTTGGGTTCTTCAGACTCATTTTTTATTTATCAGCCATATTTTTATGGAGGAGGAGGGAGAATAGAGTTCCAATTTCTCTCCCCTCAGTCAGCTCTGAGAATTATATTAAAATCAATGCATGCAGATATTTAGAAAGGTTGGGTTCTGCTTATTTCTCAAATGCAAAGAGAAATGTTGGGAAAGAAAT
The DNA here is from genome assembly GCA_003508835.1 of Eonycteris spelaea. Classification (NCBI taxonomy): domain Eukaryota; kingdom Metazoa; phylum Chordata; class Mammalia; order Chiroptera; family Pteropodidae; genus Eonycteris; species Eonycteris spelaea. The sequence continues at coordinate 1,917,137 of PUFA01000264.1, read as the reverse complement.
GTTTAGAAATGTCTCCTGCAAACTTCATATAACTTCTAGGCTCCTACATCAGTTAAACGATCACTTACACATAATTACCATTTATTTATGTGCCTAAATTATAGGAAAAACACTGCTGATTAGCAGAAGTATACAAAATACATGACAGTTTCCTTCTCTAGGAGGTTAATAGTTTAGTTCAGTAGTTTTTTAATGAGCTTTATGTTTATGTGCTTTTAAAGCAACTGATTACACTTTTATTGTGTTTTAATATTAAACTTTTAAAATTATAATAAAACTAACACATTTGAATGTGCTATATTTTAATTTTTTACACACTAGTGGATACTAACTCATTAACTTGTCCTGTCAGATTAATTTGTCTTAGAGTAGACTTTAGAATAAAACTTTGTTTTTTATCTTAGTTCAAATAATTGAAATTTTTATAAAGGTGTAATTGATTAGGAAAGATGTAGTTTGGCAATGACCTCTTTAATTATGTTTACTAATGTAAAATTGTATAAAGAAGTACATTGTTACATTTTTTCAAATGTCAGACAAGTTCTTCATCTACTAAGTCTCTGTACTTGAGATTTAATGTGCTGTCTTACGATATTTCAGTATCTTATATAAAGTTAAGGTCTTGATATTTTTGTGCTTGTTTCTGTATAAACATTTTCAGGAAAAAAAAAAGCCTTGTAATTTTAAGTTTGAATTTCATAAGTAATTGAAATAACCTGGAAAGTTTTGATATATGGGTGAATATTTGACATAGATGACTAAGATATCTAAGTCTTCAGGTTAGAAAATATCAAGTACATCTTACCTAACAATGATGTTTTTAAATGGTTACATAATTCATTCATTGACACTCCAGAATAAGAAATTCCAGCATTTATTAGGTATGGCTATTAATTCAAATCTGAAACAAAGTTTCCAGTATTTCTCTTTCAAACTTTTAGATAAATTTTATTAGAGGGTATCTGACATTGCAAGGAGAGCTATCAAGAAAAAAAGTTAGTGTCATTTGCAATTTCTTATCAGTACATATTATGTGATTCTCTATGCTGCACACACAACACAAAATATAAAATTAAATTGTATTCTTACCTTACTGTAAAATAACAGAATTAAAAAATGTTGTGTTATAAAATAGCCTCCTTGTTTTCTGTTGACTTCATAATGTAATAAAATTTTAAAATCTGAAACAATACAGCTAAAACATTTGAAAGCCCACTAATCTAGTAAATGCATTACGAAGTCCTTGATAATGACTGAAAAATTTCACATTAGATTGCATTTGAATTTTCAAAAAGTAGATGGCTTGGAATCCAAAAGACAAAAAGTGATAATAGTGATATATTTTCTAGGAAAAACAAAGAAAGAATGAATAACCAATTTGGTGTCCCTTAACTTCCCATTGATTTTTTAGAAGTTAGAGGAAATTGAAGCTATTAGAAGAAACTAGGGAGAAATATAGTATTATCTGGAAAAAAAAAGATGACAATAAAGGCAAGTAGATAGAAGTAAGGTAAATACAGAAGATAAAGGTAGGTATTTATTTTATAATAACAATTATTACATTCATAGAGTTGTTCATTTAAAAAAACACCTTACAGGCTTTACTTTTAGGAAAGTATAGTATACATCTTTTCTCTTATTTCTCCAAATAAGTACAACTAAAAATGCTGGATTTCATATATAAAACACATAATAAGACCTGAAAAACACACAGTGGTGAGTTAAGAGGGTTTTCTTTTTGCTTTATAACCTCAACGTAGAGCTAAATAAGCTGGCAACCCAAAAATGTCAACAGGTATAGACACAAAACAAAAAAGCCCCATCAAAATCTTACTCTCACTAGACAAAGGACCAGAAGAGGACAGAAAACTTTCAGACAATATTGCTCTACTTCAACCAAGCATTATAGAAAAAACTGTAGTCTCACCACCAGCCATATTAGCAAAGGCTGAGTTGGGAGCCTAACTTAGACTCTCCTGAGGCTGTAATCAGGTGCCCGAACACCACTACAAGGGTGCTATGAAGCCAAATAAGGACTCGAGCTCTTAATCAACCTGCCAGTGGCAGTTCAAATATCTGTATAAAGACTTCCTGACTCCTCCAGGCTAAAACATTCCTTCCACATGCCCTCAAAACATAAACAAGACATCACAGAATATTATATTCTTTTGTTTTGGTACCTGACTCTCCCTTGAATTATGATGTACTTGAGTATAAAGATCGTGACTTTTATTCCATATCACAAACAATAGTGGTTAGGGTTCAATAATGTTACTTTATGGTTGAATAAATTACAAATTAACTATCTAATTATAGATTTGAGTAACACTGAATGTTATGTGAGAAAAAAATAATACTGTGGGATACCTGACAAGCTGTTTTCAAATATAAAAAGAATGTCACAAAAGGCCCTTTTGTTGTTCTTCTTGATCCAAAAGGCTGAACTAGGATTGACACATAGAAATTATGGGAAAGTAAATTTCAACTCAATAGGACTTGAACAATTTGAAATATAATATTCTGTTTTTGGGGGGCTTATAAGTCATATATTGATAATTTCTTCATTGAACAAATATTAGATGAGAGGACTAGTAAGTTGTTAGAGGTAGATCTTCTCACATCTTATCAGAGAAAAAAAATCTCATTTTTATATTTTCCAGCAGTTAGCTTTCAAAAAATTTGATTTTTGTTTACAATAAAGGAATTAAAACACACACACACACACACACACACACACACACACACACACAAATGACATACTATGTAGCTTGAGTTCAGAAATTTAAATTTAGTTGAGACTTTTTTCTCAGTTAAAAAGAGACAATTTTCAGCTCTTATGTGAAAGAAAACCAACATATGCCTCCTTTCAATTTTCTAGGCTTTTTATTTGTTTTGATTTTATTCTGTGCTTGGCTTGTTTGTTTGTTTGTTTGTTTTAAACTATTTATTAAATTCTTCATACAGGTAACAATATATGACAACTTTATCACATGTAGTCATTAGAACTGCCCAGTGAGTTAAGTCTGTATTAATTTTGGAAAGCTTTCAGCCATTGTAACATCGAATACTTATTCTGATAAATTCTCTTTTTTTCCTTCTTTGGTGTTCCCATTTCACATATATGACATCTTTGTAATTCTCCCATAATTCTTGAATATTGTCTTTTGTTTGCTTTATTTTTTTGTTTTTTTCTGTTTTTTCAAAAATTCCTGTTAACATATCTTTAAGCTCCCTAATTATTTATGTGGCCATGGCCAGTCTATTAATGGGCTTATCAAAGGCATTATTCATTTTTGATAAAGCTTTACTCTACTATTTCCTTTTAATATATTTTTAGAGTTTCCATATTTCTTATATTACTCATCTGTTACTGAAATTTGCTCACTTTTCCACTGAGCCCTCAGCATATAAATCATAGTTATTTTAAGTTTTTATCTGATAATTTCAAGCTCTATGTTATATCTGAACCTAGTTCTGATGTTTTCTTTTTCTCTGGAGATTTTTTTTCTTATCTTCTACCATGTCTTTTAATTTTTGTTTGAAAACTGTATATAATCTATCAAGTAATAGAAACTAAGGAACTTAGAGTTGTAGTGTGAGATTTTATGTTAATCCAGCTAGAAATTGGACTGTGTTTATGTGTCCTATAATTTGAGATGCTAAGTCTTCAATTTCTTGCATTTACCTTCTGTTCTACCATGTTAACTTTGAGATTCCCTAATAATTCCTTGTTAACTAAAGTCAATGTCTTGACACTATTTGAGTTATAATTTTATTATTATACTGGAACACTGCTTATGTGTTAGTAAGGTGCTGGGGAGAGGAAGTGTTCTATACTTATTACTGTTTGGGGACGATTTGAACTCCTGTGTCATCACAGCAGCATGAGGGCGGGTAACGATGCAGAGTACAATCAGCATTTTTCCTCGGTTCTTCCCCACTGATGCAGCAAAAAATTACAAGTCAGTGAGATTTAGAAAAAGATTTATTAAAAAAATCAGTGAGATTTAGAAAAAGATTTATTAAAAGTACATTTTAGAAGGAGAAGGGCACGCTGAGGAAACTGCAGCCCTGTGGAATTTTAGGAGGTGGAAAGATAAAAGAGATGAAAGACAGAGTATGCCCCAAGGGAGAGATGGGTTTTCAGCTAAGAGAGCTGTAACAATGCAGAAGTGGGAAGGTTTATATATGTATTGGGGCTATGGTAGGTTACAAAGGCATTCTAAAATTGGCACATGAGGTATTTCTACTGACTCTTGGCTGTTATATGCGCACTTTGCCTAGTGCACACGTGCTTACCCAGAATTCAGTCTGTGATAATTAGATTCATAAACTTCCAGGTATAAACTTGATATTATACCGATGGTATAATGAGGCAGGGTTATGGGCAGGTTAGGGTAGTACCTTCTGCACATGGTGTCTGTGTCTGGATTAAACCAGCTATGGGTTACCTTAGTAACCCTTTGTCTCCTGGGATGCAAGAGGAATTCTCTAACTACCAACAGAGTGTTCTTTGGGCAATCTCTAGTCTGGATCTCTATTCCTTTGTTCCTGTTGCTCACATCTCACCAGCTACCTAACATACTGTTATAATTAAATCTCAATTTTTATGGGTTCCATGGGCAGTGTGACCTTCAGAAGCTTTTCTTGGCCTTTTCCCTCCATTTTCGTGACACTGAAAAGATAAAATAGACTCTAGTTGCCTGATCGCATTTCCCCAGGTCAAATAAGTCAGCGGTAAAGTTGTTTGTCTTAGAGGATGGTCCTTTCTTATGAAGAATGTTCTGGGCACATTTCAAAATGGTTACTTTTCCCTATACTGCCTAAAACCTGAGGGGATTTTTCTTTGATCAAACCTAATTTTGTTTAGCTGCAAAATTCTGTTCCTTTGGCACAGTGACCTTTAGAGAGATAATTATAGCTACATATGCAGTTACCCAATGGGTAATAGGAAGGATGTATGAGAGTTAAAGAGCTAAAGTACATAACCTGGGAGATAATTGAAGCACACTGTAACATATAGTCAAATAATCAGCCTTATAAAGTTTATAAGTATTGTTAAACTCATCTTCCAGATGAGAAAATTGATTCTCTGAGAAGTAAATTATAACTGAAGTGCAATATTCTAAGCGACATACTAAAAAACACTTGTAATTTTTATATTTATGAATTATCTTTTATACAAAGTCAGATACTAATTTCTTGAAAGTATTTTATCCTTTTACATGAAACATATCTCATAGGAAAAAACATTAAACAAAAATTTTACATAGCCTTCAATGTTGTTTTATGACAAATTCTCTCTCTGTGAACATTTTTTACTTGGACATGCAAATTATGGGGATATATTTGATTGAAATAATCATTTTTCCAGACCTTCCAGAATGTTTCACATTTTGAAAACTGAATAGGCCGATTAAATCCTAAAAGCTCCACAGGGATATCTTCAGTTCTAAAAAAATGAAAATACAATACTAAAAATGAGTAAACCACTCAACAACTTTGCTTGAACATTGATAATTCATGGACATTTTCATTATACTTTTAAAATTTTTTCTTATTTTTTTTCTTTATTTTTTTCACTAATTGAAGTACTGAATTTTTACCTCTACTACATAGAGGGAAAAGAAAGATACAGAAATCAACTTGTGGAATGTTGCTCTATTTCTGAAAAGATGAAAATATAGACAAAACAACTTAAATCTGGCAAATAACAAAAGCCACTGCAAGAATTGAAAATTATCTATACAAGATAAACTACTGAAACGTGATAAGATAGTGGGATCTGGAGAATATTCTGGGCACAGTTTTGACTTGGAGCTATTCCCAACCATTCTCCTTCTCAGTTCAATTATGTGGTAAAGAACATCCAGCAGCATTGTAAACAATGGAGAAATCTGATTGTAAGTCTGTTAAAAGCACAATCACCAGAGCACAATTTGTTGTTCAAACTTGAAAGTCCCTTGGAAATTAGAATGTGTTGGCTATTTGATTTGACTTAGAACAAAGTTTGGAGCGTGTGTGAGTGTGGGGAGTGAGGCAGGTGGGCGGAGGGGTGGTACTTAAACCCAGGACATCTCTGAAACAACCAAACAACTGGCAATATTTTGTACCTTAGGTTGTAATTTTATCGGGGCCAACAAGAGCCTACCTGGGAATTTAAAAGAAATCCTGGAGAACTAGACAAACATAGGAAACTTTTAAAACTCCAATAAATTCCTAGGGATCTATAAGTCTGCACAAGGCTGTGCATATTGTCAGGAAAGTCCAGGTAACTGTGAAAACAACAGTCACTCACCTCTAGCCTACCCTACGGCCCTGAACAAGAAAAAACGTGGAAGCGAAGGTTCAGTAAAAGCTAAGCAAAGCAAACTTTTGTCTGAAGTTTGAATTGTGCCTTTTTACACAGATTCTCTTGGGAAAAAAAGGCAGAAATCATACAGACAAGGCTTTTATGAAAATCATGTAAACACTCTTTATTTGACCACTAAATTATACTGAGCAGGGTATGGCTCCTAGGAAGCTAGGTTGAAAAATAAAAACAAGAAAGTAAAGGGGAAAAACACTAGCACAAAAGTCTGTGGGAAAACACTGAAAGGAACTCAAAATCTACAGAATTAGTCCAAGCAAGTGCTAAAGAAATAAGCAGCAATAAGTAATAAGACAACAAAATGAAGCTAGCAAACTTTGAAGGTGAAAGTTCTGGATCCAGAGTTGTTTCAATATATTGTCGAACATCTCAAGGTGACAATACAAAAATTATAAAACATGCAAACTAACAGGAAAGTATGCTCTATAAACATGGAAAAAAATTCAGTTGACAGAAAATGTCCCCAAAGAGGCCAGTTTTTACTTAATAGAAAAAAACTTTTGAATCAACTATTGTGATAAGTTTAAATAACTAAAAGAAACCATATCTGAAGTATTAAAGAAAAGGATGTCAGATAGGAATAGAAATAGAAATTCTGTTTCACAAGAAAATATAAATACAGAAGTAGAAACTATAATAAATAATGAAATTGAAATCCTAGCATTGAAAATTACTATAAATAAACAAACAAATAAACAATAATGAAGGCACGACAAATTTTAGCTTGCTGAACAATGTATTAGCAAATATGAAAATACATTAATAATGATTATCCAGTCTGAGTAGCATAAAGAAAAAAATGAAAAAAAAAAAACAGAATCTCTGAGATCTGTGAGATGCTATCAAGTGTAACAATATAAACAAAGTATAGGTTCCAGAAAAAGAAGAGAAGAGCAGAAAATATTTTCTAAGAATTAATAGCCTAAAAATTCCTAATGTGATAAAAACATTAATTTGTACATTCAAAAAGGTAAAAAACTTCAAATATAATATACACAAAGAAAGTCACATCTTGTCATATCACAGTAAAACTTTTGAAAGTGAAAATCTTGAAACAGCAAAAGAAAATTATTTTTAATGAATGAGATCCATAGTAAAAATTTACATGTAATCTTTCATCAGGAACCATGGAGGCCAGAAGAAACAGTAGAATGACATTGGTAAAGATTTTCAACCAGGAATCTGCTTCCTGCAACAATTCCCAACAAAAGTGGAACATTTTTGGAAAAAAAAAAGACATTTCATATTAAAAAATAACAATTTTTCACTAGCAGACTCATTTTCAAGAAATACTAAAGGCAGTCTTTTGTGTTGAAATGAAAGAATGTTAGACAATAACTCAAATCTATATTAATAAATAAATAACACTGGTAAAATATCTTATATGGATATTATAACAGAGAATGAACTTTGTTGTTTTTTGTAACTTTCTTCATCTCTTTTCTGTTCTAAAAGATAGTTGAATAAAACAATAATTATAAACAGTGCTGATGGGCTTATAATATATACAGATGTGTATAAGATAATATTTATAAAAGAGTGGATATGAAAAAATGATATAAAACTTTTTTCTAATAATAATGAAATTAAGTTAGTATTTAACCTTAATTAGATTGTTTAGGTTAAGATGATGATAATAGTCCTCAGGGTAACCATTAAGAAAACATTTAAGAAAAATATAGTAGCTAGGGATTTAAAGTTGCACTCTAGGAAATTTCTAGTTAATAAAAATTAAAGCAGAATCAGAGTAGAGAAACAAATAAAAAATAAGACATATAAAAAAGATATCTTTAAATGGCTGATGTGCAACATCCTAACTTTTTAGAAATTATGTTAAATGCACATAAATACCACAAAGGCAGAGATTAGCAGAATGTAGTTAAAAAAAATAACACATAATCCATTTATGTGCTCTTAACAAAATGCAAATTTTAAAATTAAAGCTTTAAAATTATTTGAAAATGACAGGGCAAATTTTACAGAAAATATTTCAATCATTTTGTTAAAAAAAATAAAGATACAGCGAAGTATAAAATAAAGGCATTAACTAAACCCAGGGTAAGAAATTAAGAAGCATTCTGAAAGAAGTGCAACACGTTGATAGAGGCCAAAAGGGCAAATGACATTTATCCTGTTGTATAGTGTTTTGGCGAGCAAAGAATTAGCTGTAGGCTTAGAATCCATTCTTTCTCTTTATCCAGGAATGGCCAGGAAAAAAAAATACAACACAGTCAAGTTCTCTTGTAAATATGTTAAACAACAGATCTTCCAATGAACTTATTAGAGGCATTTACTAATAGAGAATACTGATCTATGAAATGTTATTCGTATGACACACTCAGCTTATTATTGCTTATTGTAAACAAAGCTGACACCTATGGATTTATGGACATGACATCCTAGAAAATTTCTTGTAACTAATGTGATTATTGAAGTATAAAATTAAAATACTTCTCTATGTATATATTTCTAAAACTAGATACTAGATAAGATCTCTAATTATTGTGACTCTGACTGACAATTTAACCCATTGTGCTGCCTCATAGGAAAGGGTTTTCCAGATATTGAAATAGTGGGTGAGATATAGAATTGCCTAAGTACACTTGGGAAATGTTTAGTATCATTAAAGCCAAAGATTAGGGATAGGAGTGGTATAAGATGAAAGTGAAGCCTTAAATGCAATATAAATGGTTAGACTTTATTCCAAAGGCTATTAAGTCCCTAAAATTATTAAAGGAAGAAAATGACATAGTCAGTTTGGGGTTAGGAAGGATCTCATTATCTGAAGAAGGAGAACACACAGAAGTAAGCTAGATGCATATATGGATAGAATATGAAAGAGGATATTGTTATAATAAATCAAGAAGAAAAAATATAAGAAGGTATCTAGAGTGACAGTAGTACAACTTAAAAAATCGACAAGTATGAAAGCCTGTCTAAGTAATATATAATAACAAGAATCAATAAGTTTAGATAAAAAAGGTGAAGAAAGAAGAAGACTTAGTTTTTGGGCAACAGTGAACAGTGATGCCATTCTCTAGTGTAGGAAAAGTAGGAGAAGTAACAGGCTTGCTGGAAGGAGTAAGATAATAAGTTAAATCTTGGAAATGCTCAGGTTTAGTTATATAAGACAAATATATTGTGATGCACAGGAATCTGGGGAAGGGGTAAAGCTGTGATAAATTTGCAGTTTGGAGAGTTGCTGGCCTGAAATAATAACTGAAGTCATGACAGTGAATGAGATCATCCAGGAAGAATCCATATGGTAAAGGGGGAAAAAGTTTCAGGATAGGATAGAAGTCAGGGGAGTACAGCATAACTAAAGAACAAAAAATAAAATATAAATAAAACACACATAGGACAAAATTCTGGTCAAGATGGCAGAGTTCATAAATGCTGTGTTTGCAACTCTCATGACCACATCTAACTACAGAACAACAAGCAAATAGAATCATCTGAAGTCTATCTGAACAGAACTCCTGTAACTGAGGACACACAGAAGAAACATGTTGAGACTAGTAGGAGACATGGAGACATAAAACAAGCTAGTACCATACCATGTGTAACACTTAAAAATTGGAAGGGGTATCTTGGCTGTGGAGATCCTCCCTGAGGAGTGAAGGATCCCAGCCCCACACTAGGCTCCCCATCCCAGGTTCTAGTGCTGAAAGAGAAATTCCCATAAATTCTGGCTGTGAAAACTAGTGGGAATCGTGTCTAAGTGAGACAGTGGGCTGCTGGACTCTAGGCTTCCTTTTAAAGTGCTTGCCACAACTTATTCTCTGACAGACTCACTTTGAACTCCAGCTTTGGGGCAGCAGTTCAAAAGATGCCAGAAACAACAGGAAGGAACTAAAATGTCTGGCTTCAGGGCAAGGGCTGAAAGAACAACTTTCTCCCAGAAGTGTTGGTAGAAGTCATTGTCCCTTTGTTGAGTCCTTCTACCACCTAGTATGCAGACACAGGTGGCCACTATGTCTGAGTCTCCATCAACCTGACTAACACTGTTTGCAGTGTCTTGGGGATCTCCTGAGATCTCACCCCATCCAACTTACAGGCCCACCAAAGCTGCTCTGAGTAGTTTTTCCAAACACACATCCTTTTTTGTCTCATGCTGTAGACTTTCCTAAAAGCTCTGAAGGTTTATGAATTCCAAACAAGCAGCATCTGGCCTCGGCATGCCATGTGCCTCTTGCTAAGAAGCCCCAAGTCTGGTACTAGTTCCAGGCAGCCTTAGTTCATAGCTTAGCCTCTTCCAGGAAACTTCAAGCCCAGCATAAATGGCAATCATCTGCAGATCACTTTGTAACTCACACTAGTGGCTACAAGCAGGGCAAAGGCAGAGACTGAACTTAGCTGCAACAGAACCCTTCCCAATATCCCCCAGAACCAACACACACAGTGGCAGTTCAAGATCACACCAGAGCACCACTGATCCACCTCCATAAATGGCACACCCAAAGGGCAGATGGGGAAGCCACAAAAGCCTTGTTAAAGCAAATCCTGCTTCATAGTGTCAGCGCCTACACAAAGGCTCCTCCACTGTAATAATGGCCAGTCCTGGAAATCAATCAGCCCAAGGGTCAGCTCTTATATAGATGTACAAACAGTATCCAAGTTTCAACTACAATAAAATGACACACACAACCCACACAAGGGACACACCTAGAATACATGTCTCAGATGACTAGGGGAACTGAACTTCTGGGCCCCTACTACTACAGTCTGCTAAGACTAGAAAACATAGCACCACTACCTAATACATAGAAAGCAAAACAAAAAAGGGAGGTAACCAAAATGAGAAGACAAAAAAAATGTTTCAAATGCAAGAACAAAATAAAGCTCCAGAAAAACATCGAAACAAAATAGAGACCAGCAATATACCAGATGCAGAATTCAAAATATTGGTTATACGAATGCTCAGTGACCTCACTGAGAACTTCAATAAAGAAATATAAAACATAAAAATGGGGATAGAAAACATAAAAAGAACTAGTCAGAAATGAAGACTACAATAACTGAAAAAAGGGTACAGTAGAGGAAATAAAAAATAGATCAGATGAAACAGAAGATTGAATCAGTGATTTGGAAGATAAAGTAGCAAAAGAATAAAAAAACCCAATCACAACAGGAAAAAATTAAAAAAATATTTTTAAATTGAGGGTATTTTCAAGGGCCACTGGGACAACATCAAGAATATTAATATTTGCATCATAGGGGTATCAGAAAGAAAAGAGAGAGAGCAAGGAATTTGAAACTAATTTCAAGAAATAATGATGGAAAACTTCCCTAACATGACAAAGGAAATAGATTTAAAAAAAAAAAAAAAAGCCCAGGAAGCACAGAGAACCCCAAAGAAGATGAATTCAAAGAGGCCCGTACCAAAATGCTCTATAATAAAAGTACCAGATTAAAGACAAAGAAAAAAAATCTTAAAAGCAGCAAGAGAAAAGCAGTTCGTTATCTACACGAGAGCTCCCATAAGACTGTTAGCTGATTTCTCAACAGAAACTTTGCAGATGAAAGGGATTGGCTCAAAATATCCAGTGATGAGAAACAAGGACCTGCAACCAAGATGACTCTACCTAGCAATTTATCATTTAGAATCAAAAAAGAGAGAAAGAGCTTCTCAGACCAGAAAAAAAAAAAAAAAAAAAAAAAAAAAAGTTCATTATCACCAAACCAGTATTATAAGAAATGTTGAAGGGCTTCTTTAAGAAGAAGACATACAGAGGCTGATTGGATAAGAAAATAAGACCCTTACATATGCTACCTATATGAGACTCACTTAAGATTAAAAGGCATGCACAGTAACCATGAAAGTAAAGGGATGTAAAAATATATTTTATCAAAATGGAAATGAAAAATAAATAAATAAATAAAGCCGGGGTAGTGAAACTTATACCAGAAAAAAATAGACTTTTAAATAAGTCTATAACAAAAGATAAAGAAGAATCTAGGGATCCCTTTTCTGGATATTTATTCAAAGAAACCTAAAACACTACTAGAAGCAACATGTGCATCTACATGTTCATTCCAGCATTATAACAATAGCCAAGACATGATGGCAACCTGGGTGTCCATCAATGGATGAATGGACACAAAAGAGGTGTTACTATATACAATGAATATTACTCAGCAATTAAAAAAAAATTGACATCTTACCATCTGCAACAACATGGATGGACCTAGAAGGTATTGTGCTGAGCAGAGTAAGTCAGATAGAGAAAGGCAAATGCCATACAATTTTACTTATATATGGAATCTAAAAAACAAAATAAATAAACAAAACAGAAACAAACTCATAGATACAGAGGACATTTTGATGATTGCCAGATGGGAGAGAGGTAGGGTAGATGGGTGGAAAAGGGGGAGGGATCATGCAGTATAAATTAGTAGTTACAAAGTAGTTATGAGATATAAAGTATAGCATAAGGAATACAGTCAGTAATATTGTAATAACTATGTATGGTGTCAGATGGGTCCTAAATCTATCATGGTGCTCACTTCATAAGTTATAGAAATGCTTAATTACTATGTTGTAAATCTGAAACTAATATAATATTGTATGTCAACTATAATTGAAAAATAAGAAAAATTTAAAAAGAAAGTTTATTTGAAATACTTTGACATTCAAAATATTTTTTGAAAAAGCATGAGATTTAAAAATATATATAGTCATTAAAAATAATTTTATTGACAAATAATAAAAACACAGCAAAAAAAATGAGGAGAAATTACGTCAGAAAAGCCAAGAAATTAGATTTTCAAGGAAAAAGATGATCAAATTGTTAACTCTTTTAAAAATCTCAAATATTATAAAGGCTGAAAAATATTCACTTCCTCAACATTAAAAGTATAATAGATGATATTTACAGAGTTGTTTCAAAGAAGTAGAGAAGCTAGAATCGTGAATGGAAACTTCAAACAGAATGGGAGAAATCTCCATCAAAAGGGGTATTCAGATCAAAGGTAGTTGTTTTTAGTTAGCTTATTTGTAGAAGACACTATAGCATGTTATAAAGCTCATTAAAATCAATAATTAAATAATCAGTTTTCTGAAGAATTGACAAGTGAATCCATGAGAACAGGGAAAGATTATATTTAGATAGGTATATAGTCTAATATAAGAAAAAGAAGGAAAAAATTACTGTGGCTGTGGCTGCTTTGGTGAATAGGTTATGTGTGTTATCTACGTGTTGATTGCTATTTTGTCTGAGAAGGAGGAATTTAGGTATTTGTAAAGAATGAAGAAAGAGGTGCTGGCATTTGTGCCTTTAGGAGATGGAAAACAGCTGAATATGAAGGCAATGTTGAAGCTCTGCTGAGTTTAGAGACCAAATATTCACACATATTTTGTAGGATAGAGAAGGAAGAGTTGGATATGTACAGGGTAAATTTCAAATTTGATCTATGTAGTGAAAGAGCGATCACTTTCCCCCTCCCCCAATCTAGAATGTAATGTAAGCTTAACAAAGTAGGGCTTTATCTGTTTTTATTTTTTTTTTTTTTTTTTATTTATTTTTTTTTTTGCCCACATGTATATCTATTACCTACCACAAAGCCTTGTAGATTTGAAGAATTATTTAAAAAAAAAATGTTTGAAGGCATGAACTTTTGGGACACTCAATTATACTTATGCAAGCCCTTATTTCATGTTGTTACATATCCCCCAATAAATTGTTTAAATAAACAGTTATTTTTATATTCTATACACTAGAAGACACTTGATAATATGGACTGTTTTAACATACCTGATTATATACAGGTTTACATTATACTGATTCATAAGAACATACTTTTAACTTGTGATCAATACTAGCACATTGAGTACCATACAGAATGATTTCAGCATCAAGTAACAAAATATTGCTATTATGAACTAAATGTTTGTTTCTCCCCACCCAAAAGTATATGTTAGAGTGTTAGCTCCCCAATGTGATGATATTAGGAGGTGAGGCCTTTGGGAGTAGGTTAGATTTAGATCAGATCATAAGGTTCTTATGGTGGGATTACTGTCCTTCTAAGAAGGGACCAGAAACCTTACTCTCTCTGCTATGTGAGAACACAGCAAGGAGACAGCCATTTGAAAACGAGGAAAGAGCTATCACCAGGGATTGAATCTTCTGGCACCTTGATCTTGAGCTTCCCAGCCTTCAGAACTGTGAGAAATAAATGTGTGTTTGTTTAAGCCACTCTGCCTCTGGAATTCTATTATAGCAGCCCAAGCTGACTAAGACAACTGGACCATGATTTTAAAAATTAAGATATTTATCTCATATAATAATGAGTCTGAATGTTAATTTTGCCAAAGTTAGTGTTCGGCAGTTCTACATGTTGACTTCTCTTCTTCCTTTTGCTCCTTTAGTCAGAATTATGACTTTCCTTTCTCTGACTTGTTATATTGTAGCAAGATGGCTAAGATTTTTTCTCAGGAAAGAAAATATTCTTTAAAATCTAATAGACTTTCCCTCAGGTCCCATGGGTCATAGTTGGATGGCATTCTTGTTAAAAAGGAAGCTGAAATATTAGATATCTAGCATTGCCGATCTCTGTTGTGAGAGGCCACTCTGTTAGTGAAAAAGTGTGCTGGGTAGGCATTTGGAAACTCTATGCCACATGGTTGATGTGGATCTATTGGAAGTTAATGCCCTCAGAACCCTTAGGAAAATTGCATATCATGGCAATGTAAACCTTTCACTTACCAATTGAAGCCAACTTTCCTCCTCCCCAACCCTTCTCTTGGTTTATGGCTACCCACAAAGCTTTTATTGGGATACATCAGACAGGCCTGTCCTTTTCTGAAGGTCCCTTTTCAGAAGGTGACCTACATGCTCAGATTGCCCTTCCTTCTACCACAGTCTTCTCAGTAAAAACTCAGATTCCAAGAGGTATTTGGTCAAAATGAGATAACTTTCCACACTTTAAAATGTAAAAGATAAAGCTTAACTCTCTTCCAAGGAGAATTTTTAATTCGAGAGAGAATTTATTTCATCTAAATTAATGTAAAATTAGGGAAAGTTTGAAGGAGCAATTTTGAATGTAGAGCGTTCTAGAGTCGGGCTATCTTGGAAGTGCTTTCCTCTCTTCATGTCTAAGTGTCTATTATCCTATTCTCTGAGAAGTTGGTGGGAAAGGAGGAATGCCTCTGTGTGCTGCCCTCTGCACTCTACCACTCAGGAACTCAACCACACCTCCTATAAAGCACACAAAGACAAGCAAACTCTACATCGTTAGACAATGCTTCTGATGATGTAAAGCCATGGCGTGCTTTTTGAACACAATCCTCTGATACAATGAACATATCTTAAAATAAGCACAAAACTAAATTTATTAGGCATGTAGAAATTATGGGACAAAGTCATACTATAAAACTGAAAGCATTGGACCCTTTAGAGAGAAGGCGTGTTGCCACATTGTGATCATATATGCATTTCCATCAACTCAGATCTGCTTCCTGAAAGAAAATTTTCTACTTCGTTATTGCTTAAGGTCCATAATAGCATTACCATCATCATTACTTTTACTAAATACTTCATATATCTCTGCTTTGAAAAGCCCATCTTTCAATATGTTGTATTTGATTTTTCCTTAGGACAAAAGACAAAGTGGTCATAGGAATTAAAGAGCCCAGAAGTTGACACAATAATAGAGTCAAGCATTACATGCACTCTACTAACTTCCATCTTGCTTACACACTCCTTAAGCAGACAACAAATAAACCATTTTTCTGAGTGTATAATTAAAATTTCCTCATTTTATTTTCTTTCTAAACACACTCTGTCCTTTTCATAGTAACTTCATAAAAGTCAAATTTGAAAACAATATGTATTAGAGCTGAATCTTATATTCCCCACCCTGTCACACCTACTGTATGTTGGTTTTGTCAAGCTCACCAGCTAATTCTAACTCGACAGGATAGAAACCATATTTTACATAGCTCGATCTGAAGCGCCTACACACAGTAAAGCATCCTGAACACAGTAGGTATTTGCCAAGACAATTGAATCTGAATTTTAAGATTCAGATGACAATGATGCCGTATCTGCCTTACGAGAGCTTGGACAAGATGACATAGAGCTGCAGCTCTAACTGAGAAAAACCTTTCCAACCATTAGCCACTATGCTTTCAGGTACCCACCCAGCCAACCAGGGAAACAGTACTTATATCTGAGTATAGGGTGCAAAGATCTTACCCTCAGATTAAAAAGATTTTATTACCTTGTTCCATTCACAATGTGGGATCTAAAGATGAATTTCAAGAGAATCCTTACATGCTGTTTTTAATCGGTGTCTTTACTTAGCCTGAGATATATAACTATCTACTTTGCATTGAGATTCAGTAAGGGGCAGATTAAAAAGCTCAGCCAGAAATAGATTAATTCTCTCCTGGGTATAAAGCAATGGGAAAAAAATTGCTATGATCATAAATGGATATCTGTTTTGTTTTTATGGCTGTTGTGACAAGATACCATAAACTGGTGGCTTAAACAACAGAAATTTATTGTCTAACAGTGTAGGCTTGAAGGCCAAGATCAAGGTGTAGGCAGGGCTGTTTTATTCTGAGGGTTGTGAAAGAGAAACTTTCATGCTTTCTCATAGTTTTGGTGGTTTGCTAGCAGTTTGTGACATTCCTTTACTAGGAGATGCCTCTCTCTTCTCTTGGCATTCTCCCTGTGTTTGTCTCTGACTCTGTGACCAAATTTCATTTTTTTTCATAAGAATGCCAGTATATTGAATTAGGGCCCATCCCAATTACTTCCTTTGAACTTGAATACATTCTATAAAGTCTATATGTGTGAATAAGGCCACCTTTGAGGTACTGGTGGTTAAGATTTCAGTATACCTTTTTTTGGAGGACGGAAGCAATTCAATTCATGACATTCTCAGCCTATTATATATCATGCATGCTATCATTTGTCCTGAGGTGAAATTTTTAACATAAATTTGATTGATTAGTTTTCTCTCTCTTAAAAATATTCCCCTGGTGACATTAATATTAATAATATACACGTATAGTTTTATTTATTTCCACTATGAAAACAACTTTCTCATTACATGATTAGCCAAGGTAAAATTGAAATCTGCTGCTTGGAGAGGCTTAGGAAGAAAGGAAGTATCAGAGGGAAAAGAAAAGTTCAGCTGAGGAAAGAAAGTAAGTTCCATGAAATTGTAGAGTGGAGAGCTAGCAGGCATGGCTTTTTTAGGTGAAGATGACCTGAAGAGGGTAAAAGAATGGGCACACACTTTAGTGTGTATTTCTAAAAAGCTAAATGTAACTTGGCAGTCAAACCTACATAACTGGGTCACCATCTGGAGGGGTCGTTGGCTATAACTCCAGGGAGTGTTTGAGCCTTTGTTTCTTGAAAATAATAGCTGCCATGTACTGGGCTCTTGCTATATTCCAGGTAGTGTGCTAAGCAGTAACTTACATTGTTGCATTCTGTGCTCTTTAACAGACCTGTGAAGAGGCTTGTACAGATGAGAGATTAAGTCTCAGAGTAGATAGCTACCTTTTCCAGTACTGGTTAGTGATGAACCAGAGATTGAACTCTGGTTATGTGAGCTCAAAGTTTTCACCACATTGTTGCTCACAAGTTTTCTGGTTATGTGAACTCAAAGTTTTCACCACATTGTTGCTCTTAGAGCCAATGTCTTTTATCTTCCCAGTTCATGTCGGTCAAGTTGTGTGAGAGGATGTACCACTAGACTGCAGTCAATATGTATTGTCAAAGTGGAACCACAGTACACCAGGAGCATCTCAGAGGCCTGAGAACTGAGGTTTACTGCTGTGCCTACCTATTCCTTTTGTGAGATTCAGAGCTGGGTAGCATACACAAATACACATATAAACACAGACAGACAGACAGACAGACACACACACACACACACACACACACACACACACACACACACACCATTGCAGCACAAGTAAACTATTATCTTATAGAAAAAACACTTCTGGTCCTCTTTCCATATTATCACCTGTAGCAGATTAAATGTTTATGTTCCCTCCACCAGATTTATATGTTGAAACCTGATCCCTTTTGTGATGTGATTCAGTCATGAGGGTAAATGGTTTAGTGGCATCATGCAGGAGACCCCAGAGAGCTTTTTTGCTCCTTCTACCATGTGAGGACACAGTGAGATGACCTTTAGTCTATGAACCAGAAAGAAGGCTCTCACTGGACACCAAATCTGTTGGCTGGCACCTTGATATTGGCTCTTAGCCTCAAAAACTCTGAGAAGTGCATGTTTGTTGTTTAAGCTTCTTAGTCTATAGTATTCTGTTATTGCAACCCAAACTATAGACTAAGATTTCACCCCCCAGTACACTCTAATTCTTAGATACTATTCCTGCTCCAGTGTTTCTCGAGTGTTAACTTGGAGAAAATGTCCTTTTTTCAACATGATCTTCTCTCATCCTTTACTTCTAAATCTCTTATTTTTCTTTCTTTCTTTTTTTTTTTACTAAGTACTATGTAACCAGACTTTGTTCTATTGTGTCTACTGTAGAAAGATCATTGATTATATAAATGTAGTTTAGGCAATAAGATTTGTTAGTTAAATTCTGCTTTTCCTTAGTGGCTTAGTTATTGAACTTAAAATTTTCAAATAGCTTTAGGGGAATGTGCACAAATAGAAAATGTGTGTGTGTGTGTGTGTGTGTGTGTGTGTGTGTGTGTGTGTGTGTACATTCAAAATGTATAGTTTAATTAATAGAGATAAAAGGTTTTTTTTTATTCCTTTCTAGATCAGATACCCAACAAGTCTATTATGACAACCTAACCTTAAGCCTGCACTCACATTTCTGCAGGAAAAAATAAGCAAGTCAGCACCTCCCTTCCCACACATAGATACACAATTCTTCTCATTTTATGGGAAGATGTGGTATTAGTTTCCTGTAACTTATCTATAGCTTTTTAAGTTAGTATTAATGTTAACTAAGGTAACTGTGTTTTCTAATTATAACTCTTTTTCTATGTAAAAGAAAGAGGAGGGCTAGTCAAATACAGTTATAACCTGGCCATGTGGCTTAAATCTTATTTAGGTATTTTTCTTTTTCTTCCCTGAAGTAAAACAACCTTGAGGAGAAGAGAGGGACTAGACAGCATTGTTGACAAGACTCAGACTTTTGAAGATGTGAACTTAAGCATACTGCTGCAGGCATTTGAAATACCTGAGTGCATTGGGTTTGAAATTCAAAAGTCTTAGTTCAAGGGTTTGGTATCAGAAATTTCTACCAAAGGACTACCACTCATGTACCATGCTTGGCAAAATACAGCCAGGTTTTATTTTTCTGCATTTTATTGAAATATATATTCAAAAGAGTGTTCCTACCACAAACGTACAGTTCAGTGAGTTTTACAAACTGAAGGTGTTGTGTATTCAGCACCCAGATCAGAAAGCAAAACATTACCCACACCAAGAAGCTTTCTAGTTTTTCCCTCCCTATTCCACACTATGCTGAGAATCAGGCTTTTAAAAAATATGATTGCACCTATACAACTTTATTTACCTGGAGACAAATCACAGAAACAACAGATGAGGAGACCCAGGGAAAAGACAAAAAGATGTTACACAGTCTCTTCCAGAATCTTTGCTGCAAGGACCAGCATCCCAATGGATGGCACAATTTAGAACAGTTCTCTGGGGCTCCTGAGCCACTGGGCTAACAAGCAGAGGTGTCCCTCATAGAATTCCAGGGTGGAATCAGCCTCTAGAGTTCTCCACTTTGGGCGTTACTTACTCTTTTTCCTCCTCCAAACTGGGATTAGACAAGCATTTGAAATGATAGCCGTGAACATACAAGGTCAAAGGTAGAATCTTTCATTGGAGGGGAGGCTTCGTCCTTCTCATCTTTAGGACAATTCTACCCTTCTTTCTATCCTCTGGACTCCTCCTTTAATACATGGTATTTCCCTTACACTACAGATAATTTTTCTCTCTGGGTATTATTTCAGCCACAGACTTAAAATGTTTAATATTTTTAGAGGTGTCTTGCTCTGACAATGTTTCAGGCAGTGTGCAAAATAGACCTTATACTCTCTACATTGTATATAACAGGAGTCCCCAATCCCTGTACTGGTCTGGGGCCTCTTAGGAACCAGGCCACACAACAAGAGACAAGCAAGGAAGCTTCATCTGTATCTGCAGCCTCTCCCCTGCACCAGCATCACCACCTCAGCTCCACCTCAGATCATCAGGCATTAGATTCTCACAGGAGCACCGGTCCATGGTGCCAAAAAGTTTGGGGACTGCTGGTATATACGACATATGTAGTTAGTGTTATATTAGCCATATGTTTCGACTAACATAAATTATAGTTTTTACTCATAGCAATCCACATATGCCAACAATATTTTTTGAAACATTTCTCAATCAGAGGTGCAGTCAATATAAAATGCTGAGGTTTGAAAGAGTTCATTGCTTTTGATCATAAAGAAGTTTCCCCAAATTCCTTGTCTCCTAAACAAGGGAAATTGTAGCTCTCAGAGCATATACTTTGAGTAAAGTATCTTCGCCTTGATCCCACATGAAATACATGAATGAATAACTTATTTTGTACCTTTAGCAAACGAGAGCTAAAAGTTATCTTTGAGTAAGTACGAGAATTTGAGTGGATAAAATTCAGGATAAATTAAAGATTATTTCAAGAACTAATTTGGCCATGTACAAAATAGATGAACTTGAGAAGACATCCATTAGTGCTTAAGAGTCTCATTTTTATACCTGTAAGATGTGTTTGCGGCCTTCCCTGTCAGCATGAGGACCAATAGAAATCTGAGAATTTGTTGTCACAGTGAAGTGCTATACAAAAATAAGTGACCATGGCTCTCTTCACTTACCTTGGGGCCAAGAGAGGGGCACACTCTTTGGTCATTATTTTTCCATGAGAAATCTGTTGTGTTACTCACAAGTAGATGCAGTTTCTTGCTAGAATGATAAGCAGTCTTTTATAAATAAAAAGATCACCACCAACCCATCATCTGTACTAGAGGAGATCTGCCCAGTTTTGTCATAATGTTTACCCACTGATTCTTTTAATAATAGGCCTTTTATTTACTGATGGTGGGGCAAGGATGCTTTCTGTGTCAGGGGGAAAAGCTTACTGGCTCATGAAGGGATCAAATCTTGAACCCTGGAATCACTACTAAAATTTTTAAAAGCTAATTGAATTAGATGTCCTGGAATATAGGTTCTGTTTCTGTGAGCTAGGTAAGGATCTCACTCCATACTTAACTAGCTGCTTTTTGCAAGGGAGGGGTGGAGAAACTAAACAGAAATTCTACTGCAAAGTTTTTTTTTAGAGTAAAAGAAAAAGAAACACACTTGTTATCTACAAGAAAACATAGATTTCTCATGTTTCCATGAAACCCAAATCTAGCCTCTTGAAAGCTGTCACTTTCTAATCTCGTTTGAAATGAGTTGAATGTAAGGAGATTGTATAGCATTGTTATTAATAGCACACATTTTGCAATCAGATATCCTAACTGCTGTTTTCTAGCTGTGTAATCTTGGAAGTGTAAATTAATCCGTGTACTAGTTTCATCCTATGTAAACAGTAACATCTTCCTTAGAGTGCTGTTGTGAGGATTAAATGAGATAATACACATTAAGAGTTTGGAACAGTGTCTATTACATAGTAGGTACTCATTAAATTGAAACTTTTATTATTATTTACATTGTTTCCTTAAAGAGACATATAAGAGTCATTTGACTCATTTCCATTATCCAGTATTAACATTTCTTCTGGCCTTTTAGTAACACCACCTTCTCAGACAAGCTCTTTATGTTCTAAATTGTGGGGGGAAAATCCACATGATCCAAATTATTTTGTACCATTAAAGCACTTATATTCTAAATGATGGGCAATGAAATCTCATGCTTCAGAGACTAGGTTGATCATTAAAAAAATCTCAATTCATTCTAAATGTGAGTGCTCCATAGCAGATGGTGCTGTCAGTGATACAATGTCCTTCCTGAAACGAGCAAGGATGCTTTAATAGGACCTTACCTTTGCAAAGCAATTTCCCTGCTAGTTAAGAGTGTGTGCACAGAAGTCAAATATGTAGGTAATATTCCAGCTCCTTCATTTATTTGCTTAACCTTGGGTAAGTTCTTAAATCTCTCTTATCCTTAGCTTCTCTAGCAAAGCAATGGAGATAGTAACAGTAGTTACCTCAACGTATTTCTGTGAGTGTTCAATGAGATAATGAGATGAGGCATATAAAGCTTTTATACATGCATGGCACATAACTTTACTACTAATTTTATTATCATTATAATGTTGTTTTTACCTTTGTCTATTTATTTGTGTCCTATTTATGGCATAAAAGGCTGCTGGAGCCTGATAACTTACGTCAAAATAGGATAATAATCCATTGTCGTATTTAAGAATAACTTCCATTACAAACTCTACCAGAATAACCCCCATTACAAACTATACGAGCAGATAACTGGAGGTCCATTTTGTGATGTAACATAGGTTTCATTTATTAATTAAATTACTAAGTGATAGCTACATATAGGATAGGCTATGGGAGTCTGAACTTGGCTTTATGTTTTCTCCTCTTTGAAATCAGACTGTTGCTGTTGAGTGTCATTGTTTCTAGACTCTCTCAGCTGACAAAGGAAATACATGTGTAGGTACTAAGCCTTGCATGTGTATCTATTCATGTTTTTCAACCATCTGTATATACTGAGCTAAATGTAGCAATGCCATAGTGATGTCTCTAACTCTAGCCCATTGCAACAATGAAACATTCTAGCCTCTTACTCTTGCTTAGTTATATATAACCTTTCACTACAACAGTGAGTGACATGTCTCCCACCACCTGCCATCACTTTAATAGTTCAATTTAAATACAAATGTATGACAGTATCAGAATTGTTAATCTGTACTCCTGTGGGAACATCTTTATCAACCAGAGTACTATGCTTATGTATAATCTCAGCATGCAGTGTTCGAAACACCATTTCCAGTTTCATAGGTCAGCACCTATACTCTCACCTCTTTCAGTGAGATGCTTCATATACTTGAAATACAATTAGATTGTCCAGCTATTTTTGGTTGCTACTTTGGTTTTCCTACATAGATAATCATGTCAGTTTTATTTCTTCCTTTCTAATATTTCCTTTTGTGTCCAATTGATGTGATAATATGATTTTTTTTTCTTAAGACAATTGACACATTGGATTACAATGATTAATTTTCAAATGCTCAGTCAATCTGGAATAAATTCAACTTGTCATGGTCAATAATTCTTTTTATACTTTGTTGAATTTATGTTACTACTTCGTTGAAAATTTGTGAATTTTTATTTATGAGTGATATTGGTGTGGTTTTTTCTTATAATGTCTTCATCTTTTTCAGTATTTGGATAATACTGGCCTCAGAATCAGTTAGAAAGTCTTTGCAATGTATTTATTTTATGGCAGAGATTGTTGAAAAGTGGTATCATTTCTTGCTTAGATGATTGGTAGAATTTATTAGTGCTTTATTTTTTAAAAGAATGCTGCTGCTTTCTATTTTGGAAAGTTATTAGTTGTTGATTCAATTTATTAAGCAGCCAGAGACCAATACAGATTATCTATTTCTTCCTGTGTGAGTTTTAATCATATTTTTCAAAAAAAAAAAAAAAAGGTTTATTTCATCTGTTTATATTATTACTTTATTATCCATGGGATCAATAGTAAAGCCCCATTTTTCATCTCAGATACTAGTAACGTGTACCTTAATAGAGGTCCATTGATTTTTACTGATATTTTGTAAAAACAAAGCTTTTTGGTTTCATTTATTTTCTCTATTGATTTTCTGTTTTCAATGTCACTGATTTTTACTCAAATTGTTATTATATCTTTTCTTCTGCTTGCTTTGGTTTAAATTGATTTTCCTTTTTTAGTTTTAGAAAATGGAAATTAGGTTGTTTATTTCCTATTTCTTCTTTTTAATGTATATGCTTAATACTATATATTTCCCTCTAACTACTGCTTTTGCTGCATCCTATAGATTTTGTTTTCACTTTTGTTAGTGCAATTTATTTAAAAAATTCTATTGAGACATCTTCTTTGACCCATATTAAATTTAGAAATGCATTGTTTAATTTCTAAATTTGTGTACATTTTCTAACTATTTTCTGTTGTTGAATTTTAGTTCAATTCCATTGTTCTAAGGGCATACATTTTATGAACTTTATTATTTAAAATTTTTAAGGTGTATTTCATGGGTCTAGTCCAGAATATGGTCTATATCATCAGTAAATGTTCCATGAAAGCTCTAGAAGAATGTATAGGTAACTGTTGTTGTGTGGAGAATTCTATAAATGTTAAATAGCTCATTCTATTGATAGTGCTGTTTAAATTAAGTATATTCTTACTTAGTTTCTGCCTACCTGATATATCAATTACTGAAGGAAGGGTACTAAAATTTCTAATTATAGTAGTGGGTTTGTCAACTTTATCATTTGTTTTCCTCCTCGCATATTTTGATGGTCCATTGTCAGATGCATGTATCTTAAAGATTGTTATTTTATCTTGCATAATTGACCCTTTACCATTATGTCATACTTCCCTGAATTTATGATAATTTTTCTATTTCTAAAGTCTGCTATGTCTGAAATTAATGTAACTACTCCAGATTTCTTTTGATTCATATTATTATGATATATCTTTCTCCAGCCCTTTACTTTTAACCTGAGTCTTTACATTTAAGGTGGGATTCTTTTAGGTACTGTAGAGTTTGATTTCATTTTTTATCCACTCTGCTAGTCTCCATCTTTTCATTGGTATGTCTCAACCACTCCATGTAAGGTGAATATTTATATTGGTGGCTTAATGACTTCCATGTTTGTAAGTGCTTTCTATTATTCATTTATTTTGCTCTTTATTCCTTTTTCCACCTTTTAAATAATTTCTCTGGTTTTAAGTAAACATTCTATAAGATTATGTTTCTCTCTTAGCATATCAAATATATTTCTTTTGGATGGGGGGCTGGTTAGTGGTTGACCTAGTGTTTTCATTATATAGTTTTAACTAATGTAAATCTATCTTCAAATAATGTTACATTGCTTCACATGAATTTCAGGTATCTTATAACAGACTATATCCAATTCCTCCTTCCTGCCCCTTGTAATATTGCTATCATTGTTTTCTTTCACTTGTTCTCATGCTTTAATCACCCAATATATTGTTACTATTAATACTTTAAACAAGAAAATCATTAAATAAATTAAAAATTATAAAAAACAGTTTGCTTTTACTGATTCGTTCTCTGATATCTTTTCTTTTTGTATGTAGATCTGAGTTTTCATTCTAAGTTTTTTTTAATTCTCCCTGAAGAACTTTTCTTTTTCTTTCTTTCTTTCTTTCTTTCTTTCTTTCTTTCTTTCTTTCTTTCTTTCGTTCGTTCGTTCGTTCTTTCTTTCTTCTTTCTTTTTAAATCATTTCTTTCAGGGCAGGTCTGGCAGCAATAAATTCCCTCATTTGTTATCTTTGAAAATCTTTATTTCTTCACTATCAAAGGATCATTTCACTGGATACAGACTTCTGGGTTGGCAGTTTTTTTTCTCTCTTTCTACACTTTAAAGATCTCATGTCACTATTAATGCCAGTATGGTTTCTGCCAAGAAGCCTACCATATTTCTTTGTTTCTCTGTAAGTAAGATGGCTTTATTCCCTCTTCTGGCTTTTGTCAAGATTTTTCTCTGACTTTGATTTTTTTCTTATTTATTTTAGGAATATGATATTCATAGGTGTGTGTGTATTGGGGCATTTATTCTTCTTGGTATTCTTTGAGCATCCAGGATCTGTGGTTTAATTTCTATTATTAACTTTAAAAAGACCTCAAGCATTGTCACTTTAAATATTTTTTCTGCCCTATTCTTTCTCATCCTTCTAGTATACTAATTAAGTGTACATTATACCTTTAGAATTGTTTCATAGTTATTTAATATTGATTTCTTTTCTCTTTGAATTTTAGTTTAGGAAGTTCTATTGACCTATGTTCAAATTTACTGATTATTTCCTTAGCTCTGTCCAGTCTACTGATGAGCCCATCAAATATATTTTTCTTTTCTGTTATGGTGTTTTTCATTTCTAACATTTCCTTTTGATTATTTCTTAGTGTTTCCATCTTGCTGCTTATATTACCTATTTGTCTGGGCTGTGTTTAATGAATGTACATGCCAGATGCTTCAGATTCTTCTGGTGTCCTAGTTTTTATCTCCCCTCTGGACATCTGGCTGCTTTAAGAAATCTTCCTCAGAGAGAGTTTGTATAAAGGGTTTGCTACAAGTTGCATTTTTAAAATAAATTTATTTACTTATTTTAATTAGTTTCAAGACTACAGTACATTTGTTAGACATTTATGTAGTTTATAAAATTATTCCCCTAATTGCTTCTTCTCTCCTCTGGTTTTCCACCTAGCCAATATATAAATGCTAACTACATTCCCTATGCCATGCTCCCATCCTCGTGACCGTCTATCAACTACTAAGTAGTACTTCTTTAACCCTTCACCCCATTCTTTCAGCCTCCAACCTCTCTCACCTCTGTCCATCACCAAATTGTCCACTATATTTGTGAGTTTGTTTTGAGAAAAATAAATGTCACATGATTTCACTTATATGCGGAATCCAAGGGACAAAAAGAACAAATTAAACAAGTTGCATTTTAATTTAAAACAATGCTTTAATTTTCAGTCTATTCCCATGACTTTTTAGAAACCTGGACTTAAAAAACTGACTAAAGTACATGAATTAGAAGCAATTCAACTGAACTGCTTACCTGGCCCTAACAATTAAAATCCTTGTCTTCTTTTCTCAATACTAAACTAAAAGAAGAATATTTAACTTTGATTTTCCATACTCTCATTTCTAAAGTTTTATAAAAACTGCTACTCTTAAAAACAAACAAACAAACAAACAAACAACAACAAAAATCTGATCTGGGTAAAATAGGTAGAATACAGAGATATATAATAACAAATATTCTAAAATCTACCTGCAGTGAACAATGCAAAGAAAACTTTCTGAAGGTTTAAAACTTTCTTTAGATAGGGTGTTCTAAATTAATTCTTTCACCAACGATATACCAGAAGGCAGACGTTTATGAGACATAGTGTTAAAGAGAAACATTGATAAGTCCATTTACTCTACAAATATTACCTAGTGATTTCTATTTGCAAGTAATTGTAAGGTGGTGTTGCTAACTGACCCTGTGAAATTATGCAAATTATGTTTTCTTTTGAGTTTCAATTTCTATTACAGCAAAGTAAAGAGAGATATATTTGTCCATAGTTATTACTGTAAAGTTCATAAGAGATGGTGATTGTGGGTGTCATTTGAAAAACACATGACATATAGCTCTATTTATTTTTAGTTTATTTACATTAAATATAGTCTACACACATTAAAAGCTAGTGTGTATAAATACATTAGTTTATATATATTGTGTTTATATATAAAAGATGATATTTGAAACTACATTCCAGAAGCTTGGCAAAGATTATAAGCTTTCATTGGTTTTACTTGTTTTAAATTATTTCCATAGTGTAACCTTCTAAATGTCCTTACATTAACTTTCCACATGGAAACAAAGCTTAGTTTTCCTGGCTCAGTTTTCTAATTCATCATTTTAGAACCTTGCCTTGATTTTACAAAAATAGAGAATTTCTTACTAATATCTAGCATATTAGATAGGTAAAATTTATCGTCACTTTGTGGTACAGATAGAAAAATTGAGCCAAAAAAAGTGACTGGGTGAATCAAGGACAGGGCTTAGAGTAAGTGACAATTAGCTTCAGTCCATACAGCTACCTTCCTGTAAAAAGCACAGACCCGTTAGGTCTGCAATTAATAATAGTAAAGTTAGGTTTAGACAATACTATTCCTATTTCTCGGAACTATTCATGGAGGTTACTGACTGTAGCCATCATCTCCTCCTTGTGGCATTTTTCCTTGGTTTACTGCAAAGGCATTATACAGAAAGTGTGATTCATCTGTATCTACTTTCCTCACATGAAGGAACTCTCCAGCTAGAATTCTGAGCCTAATTTCCACCCATTATGCTTACTAGAGCAATATGCTGTGCTGTCCGGGGTAGATAAAAACCAGTGACTCTCTCTGTATTATACTCATCAAATGACTGAGAAATAAATCAAATTTTTAAGCAGAGCAAATGAATAGCTGCAAGGTGCATTGGCTTATCATAATATACCAACTCTTTCTTTCCTCCGGAAACTTGGTCATTATGCCACACGTAGCAAGTTTCCTCTGTGGAAGTGGAATTGAGCATCACACAGGTATCTAAACTTTAAGAAAAAGCACTTGTCTGACCTCCTGGAGGCTATTAGCATATCCTGCTGTCTTTTGATTACAGCTTCCCCTTTGCACTAGAAATCCCACAATGACATGTCCTTAAATATCATTCAAAAATTAAGAGCACCATACTCAGGGGGTAAAAAGGCAGAATACGAAAGAAAGAAAGAAAGAAAGAAAGAAAAGAAAGAAAGAAAAAAGAAAGAAAGAAAAAAGAAAGAAAGAAAGAAAGAAAGAAAGAAAGAAAGAAAGAAAGGAAGAAGAAGAGAAAGAAGGAAAAAGAGAAGAAGAGAAAGAAAAAGAAAGAAGAAAAAGAAAGAAAGAAAGAAAGAAAGAAAGAAAGAAAGAAAGAAAGAAAGAAAACATCTTTATAGTAAGCAGAAAAAAGTAAGTTTTCCATTTAATTTTCATCACAGAGGATAAAAAATAAAAACATTCTAAGGTAGTCATTGGACAAAAATAAATTGTATAGATTTGTTGTGTAAAACAATGACATCTTAGAGAAAACAAATAAGAAATGGGTGACAGGGACAGTTTTATTCATACAAAGCATGAAGCAAAGGTCAGAAATACTTTCTTTAATATTTTATTTATCTTTCATATTATCTGTTAAAGCTATTGAAAAAGACTGAAAAATTTTTGTTCCAACCTTGTTTTTGTCATTGTTGGGATTTGGGGTCCCCTTGATGTTATGTTAAATTCCCTTTATTTCATAATACAAAATGTATTAATTTGGGAAGAGAAGTTAAACATTTTGTTATGTCAGAAATAGTAGACCATTTTGGCAAAATAAACATCAATTAATAAAGTAATTAATAAAATGACTTACTGAAAATAATAACAACATAAGGTAATATTAGGTCTTTTCTTTCCCTAAACAGGATATTTCAGAGGGAAAAAGGTATAACATTCTTTAGAGATCAAAATAATACCTCAAGAAGAGTATAAAAATAATACTCTTAAAAATTTGTTTGGGCTGTTAAAAAGGTATATCAAGAGCTCTACAATACATTCATTTCAATTGTGTTCACACAAACTCTGTGAAATCAATGGAAATGGAGGGTTTTCTCTCCATTTTATTTATTCAGTTTCTCTTCATTTTAAATATAGAGGAACTGAAACCAAACTAACAATGGGGTTACTATGTAGATTAGAATCTAGTGCATCTGATTATTAGAGCTTTTTCATAAATATTATTGTCCTTATTACACACACACACACACACACACACACACACACACACATACACGTGCACACCAAAAAGCACCTTTATTATTTGATATGATAATTCACATTTATTCACAGATGGCAGTGTCCCATTAACTGGTGACCTTTACAAAGGCTCTTCATAATTCAGGATGCACAATTACCAGTTTGGGTGGAATACATGTAGGCAAGATAGTTAATAAGAGTTGGAGTTATAACAGCAGCAACAGCTAACCGTTCTGGGGTGTTCATTGGGATAAACATTTTATGTGAATTATGTCAATACATTTTTCACAAGGTTCCTCTAAGGCAGTATTATTATTATTATTGTCTTTGTACAAATGAGTAAAGCGATATACAAAGAAGTGAAATGGCACTTCAGTAGTACAGGTATTAGGTGGCTAAACTGGCTTTGGGCTTATTTTGTATTACGTTGATACCTGCTCCCTCCAACCCCATACTGAACTACTTGGGTCAGGCTTGAATTATTTTGCCTGAGCTTCTTGATTGCTTCCCAAATATATATATTTTTACGTTAAAATGAGCCTCCTGGCAAGAATTTGGTCTTTAGAAAGGGTAATGTGTTTCTAGGAAACATTCTCCTACATGAAAGTGTGATACAAAGACTCAAAAATGCAGCTTTGCTCTGACTAAGGGTCAATTATTTTGTGTCTTTTATTGAGCAATTATATATTTGCCTCTTAAAGCACTTTTAACTGGACAGAAGCACACAAAGCAAAAGCACACTGTTGGAGTTAAAGATTTAATTATAAATGCTAGATTGACATGCTGCTACAGGCAGGAGCTACTCAAAAGAGAGCATGTACCCACAAGCATGGGAGTTAGTGTTCAGCACTAGCTGCTAATAAAATCTCCATTCTACAGAAAAGGCCAATAGTGTGACTCCAGCCAGCTGTAAATTCTTTGGATAAATCTTCCTCAGAGCTAATAACACAAGTGCAATTTAAGAAACAGTAATATCTGGAGAAAGAAAAGAGAGAGAGAAGTGGTGAATCTAAGTTTCTTTCCTAAGAGTCACTAAAATAACCATCCCATAGGCCCTAAAAAAGACTCTTTCATCACCTGTACTTCTATACTTCAATGGAGAGAGATGATTCAGGCAGCAATGTTCTCCCAGCCATCAAGATAGCTACCAGCATCCTGGCTTAAAAAGTATTTGCTCTCGCTTGATAGTTATCCAAACAGAAGAGGTATAGCTCACTGTCCTAAAGTTAAGATCCAAAGAGCTTTGACAAATTTCACCCCTTGTCCCAGTAAGCAAGATCCCAATACTGAAAAATGTAAAATATTTTTGGTCTCTAATGAAAATAAAATTAAGAACTGAAAAAGAGTTTTCAATGGAAATTCATTAGTTTTATCTTCAAATTTATTCATACAGCCTTTCAGCAAATATTTACTGAGCACCTATTATATACTTACCAACTATAATTCTCCTGGTGCCTATTGTAAGCATCAGAGTTACAAGTTCCCACCAGCATGACCAGTCTTGTTCCAAGTTCTGAAACTAGCATTTTCATAGGACAGGGAACGTCTCTGAAAGATCTAGTCTGGCCTTGAAATTGACCTTCTGTGAGGTTTCAGTCATATGGCTGAAAGTGGGTTGGTAAAACTCAATAAGATAAAGTGAACCAGAACAAGTTGTGTTCTTTAGGAGTGATGTAGGCACTGGAAAGGAGATGGTTTCTGTTCTAAGTAATATAACATCAAGTGAAATAAACAAGATTAAGTATTGAGAAAGTTTAAAAGAGATGAAGGAGATCCAGAAGTAAAGTGATGCTTGAGACTAGGGGAAATTATTTTAGTTTCCATCAAGTTCTTTGTCTTGGTTCAAAACAATGACTCTATTTCCATTTCAGGGGCTATCACAGGGTAGGAAGTCAACATAGTTATTAGTAGACTTGCATTTGAACAGCCAAGTCACTTCCTGCATGGAGTAGGTAAAAGATAAATGTAGAATCCTCTGTTGGGAGTCCTATAAAACAACAGAATGCACTGCCTAGGGATAATGTCTTCTGGTTAGTCAGGACCTCAAAAACAATAAAGAGACAGGTCCCTGGATATTCCACTCTATGAAGTTTCCTGTTTCTGCTAATAGTTCATCTTTCTAATAGTGCCACATGCATGGGAACTGAGCATCCTGAAATTGATAATAATGATCCCTAGCAACATGAGCAAGGTAAGAGAAAAGAAAGGAAAGATATAAGAGGATACAGGCTAACCAGAAAGAGAATGACCGAGATGTTACTGTAGCTGAGGACTAGAGAGGAAAAGCCAGAAGAGGTACCTGGTCCTCTCTTTCATTAAAACAATAAAGAACAATCACCATTTGATACCTGGAAAAATTCTTCTGTTTGTCCATCTAACACAGGACCTTCCTCTCACCTTTCTTCTTAGTTTGCTTGGGCTGCTATAACAAAATACCACAGACTGGGCGGCTTAAACAAAAGAATTTTTTTCATAGGTATGGAGGTTGGCAGTCAGAGTGCCAGCATGGCCACGTCCTAGTGAGAACTCGCTTCCTGGCTTGCAGACAGCTGCCTTCTCATATGGTCTTTCCTTGGTGCATTGCGTGTGGAGAGAGAGAGAGAGATCTCTCTCATCTTTTTATAAGGTCATCAATTCTATTGGATTACAACCTCACTTATGACCTCAAATTGAAGGTTAGGACTTCCACATGTGAATATGAGGGCTAAAACATCTTAGGGAGTTTGTTTTGCTGAAATACTTCCTATCTAATCACTTCTAATTAATTCCAAGAGCGTCTTTCTAGCCCAAAAGTCCCAAATATTTTCCTGTGGAGTCTTATAGCTCAACAAACCTTGAAAAAAAACCCCTTCTCCATAGAGTCCCACAAGTTATTAAGACAGATTGACTTTGTTCTGATGATATGTGGAAACATTCCACACTAATCATTAGGCCTTACTGAAGCTAACTTTTGGCATATTATCTACGAATTGCATAGCTAGAGTCCAGTCTGCTTCTCCACTGTAAGCTGGTCTGCAGCTTCCCTTTCGTTACCATCTGTTTGAGTCAGATAGATATGGCTGGATTCAGACCGAGGCCATTTCCAAGCTGCCCTGTCCAAGGTAGTGAATTCTCAATGGTGACGGATATGACAGCTGAGGCAAATTTCACACTTGCCTTCTAGTTTGTTAGCACTTCACATGGACTTACTCAGAGAGTCCAGTTTTATAAATAAATCCCCAAATTATTGACTGCAAATCTCTTTTAATTTTCTTTTTATTTCCCCTGCCTCCTCTATATACAGAGACTGTTGCCTTCTTCCATCCCTACCATGAGCTAGGAAAATCAAGGTATCTTTTCATGGACAAAGTACTCGATAATCATCCACTAGCAGATTTCCTTATAAATGGAGTATATATGAAACAAGAGAAACATATTTTTTTTGTTAGGCACACTGTCTAATTTTCCTGGCACTAATTTCTGAGTTCTTTTATCTTTGGGCCAGAATATTATGCTTATTTTTGTGGTGAGCAAAGTCAGACAAGATCACTGCCTTTGTGGAGCTTAAAGTCTAGGAAGGAAATAGATTTCAATCAGATAATTAAAATAAAGGGAATATTGCAATAAAAGGTGTGCTCTGCCCTAAAGAAGTACTTGATGTGAGTGTATAACAAAGGGGACAAATTTAATTTGGGAAAATGGGAAAGGCTTCTTTGAGGAAGTGTTTGAGCTAAGAACTGAAGGTTGAATAGGAGTTATTTATAAGAAATAAGAGTGTTCCAGAAAGAAGAAAAGATGTATCCTGGGGCAAGGAGAATATGGCACATTGTGCTACTGAAATAAGGCCAAATTTCTAAAGCACAGCAAATAAAAGTGATGTAAGATGAGGCTCAAGCAAATGTTAGTTGTTTCTTTGTTTACTTCTTGTTCTTTATTAATTAATCTATAAGAAACCATTGAATGATTTTAAGCAAGGAATAATAGAATCAAATTTGTATCTGATATGGAATACGATGATAAGAGAGGTAGAGGCGACACTGGTATTGAAGATATGTACTCACAAGCAATTTTGTGTTAGCACCTGAATGAACAGTGAGTGATATTGGCTGACAATAGGGAACGCTAAAAAGAGAAACATCTGGAGGAAGACCACCAGTTTTGTTTTATTATTAGAACTACTCTGGAAAGTCTTTAAGTCTTCCAAATGTATACGTCAAATAGATAATTAGATGGTCAAGTCTGAAAATGAGAGAATTCAGGATTAGAAATTAAAATTTGTGAGTCATGAGCATATAGGTGTAAGTGAGGCTGGGGGCATCGAGAAGAGCATGCTGTGAATTCTGATTCTGAGGAAAACTAAGAATAAAAAACAGTGCAACTTTGATACATAATTGAGATTCTGAATCCAGATTGTGTCTAAATTTTGATTCCTTCATTTAGTAGTTCAAGCTCCTTGTGTGGCCTCAAGCAATTACTCAACCTCTTAGAACCTCTATTCTCTCATTAGTTAAAAAAAATGGAGCTAATAATATTTAAACCCTAGGACTTTGTGAGAATTAAATTAAATAACACATGTAAAGTTCTAAGATCAGTGTCTGGCACATAATAAGCACATTAATGAAAGTTAGTTGTTTCTTCTGTTTCTTATTCATCATCATTGTTATTTTTATTATCATTATCATTATTGATATTAGACAAAAAATGGTAAGTCTGCAAAGGATACGTGGTTAACATGTGCATTGTCAACATGTTGATGGAAATTATCAAACTGAGAAACAGATTTAAAATGAGAAGAGAAAGAAAAAAATGATGTCTTTTAAGAAGACAGGAATGACTGGGCTCCAAACCAAAGCTCAGGTCAAAGCACTGGCCTTAGGATGAGGCAGGACAGCTCTTCTATTGTAAGCGGAAGAAAAGAAAAGAGGAAGGATGCAGACAACTCAACTATTTGCTCATGGGTGGTTGAGGGAGTTCCCATTTGATGGGTTCTAGGCTTTTATGTAAAAAAGTGTAAGCAAAATTCTCCCTGAGAAAGAGGATTACAGATGTAGAGGTGGGAGGGAAATGGAATAGGAGGGAATAGCCAAACATTTTAGGAATGTGAAGAAAGTTTGGAGATTCCAGCAGTGGGTAGGAGAAGAAGCTGACTTGATGAAATACAACATGAACCTTGGTGGTTCTGAGAGACCATTCAAGTCAGTGAGAATAAATTTAAAGTGGAACCAATATGTTTTATCTTACAACTTATTTTTTATCTCATCTTGGTTTCATGACACAATCACAGACATAGTGGATGTTTGGGTTCTTCAGGGTCAGTGTTTTAAAAAATGGGGGCAATATTTAACAGAAGGATAAGGGATTTATGTTACAATTAAAATGATGGATGCTGGAGTCAAGCTGGATGAGAGGGGAACTGGAGTAAATGCGTAAGAACAAAGAGGGGAATCTGATGAGGTCCAGCAATAATATAATGGCAACTAAACAGAGAGCTAGAAGGAGAGTAGTCTCCCTACTGTGAGAGACAATGCTTGTATTCAAGCTGTTGGAAAAGGCCACCATATGCAGGGTCTTCCTTCCCAATAACTTTAGTCTTCTCTCCAGAAGTTCCTGCCCCACCTCCATACCAATGATCAAACCAAACAAAATGCCTTTGTTTGTAACCAATGAGTTTATCAGCTGCTGATGTTATATTGCTGGTCACTTTTTTTCTTATTGTCAAACAATTAAATTAATGAATAATATATGGCTGCTCTCACCTCTCTTTCTTTTCTTTGCCTCAGGAATATTATTCCAATCCTACAAAAATTCTATTCTCCACTCATCAATATTACTAATGTTTTCTCTTCTACCAAATCCAATAATATTTTTTTCAGTAATTATCTTGCTTGAAAAAAAGTAAGGACTTTGAGAGGCAAAGAAAGGAAATTTCAGGTGGAAATAAAGGTATGTGGGCAGAACTAGAAAAGTATTATTCAAGGTGCAATGCAGAGCCTATGGACAATAAGGATATATGTTAGAGACAGCATAGGATAAAATTGGAAAAGTAGAACAGGGATGACTTCAGTTGACTTTTGCACACTAATTCTCTGTTTAGACTTAATTCTATAGGCAATCAGGGAATATTAAGTTTTTTAACAGAGAAACAACATAAAGACTGTTATTTTAGGAAGATTAATCTATTCAACTTCAGAATAAGTTAGATGTGACTAAAGGCTATGGATCTAGTTAGGAGTATTAAATTCCATGCAAGAAGCATTTATTGAGCTTTCCTATGGACATGTGCTATCCATTGTCATAGGATATTGTCCTATGGACAAACAATGTGCTGGCTCCAGGTATGACACAGAGAAAATATAATATGATGTATGTTCCTTAGAACACAATCAGTAATGGGAGCAGTAGGGAAGAACTTTGAAAAAATAGTTATAAAATAAGGTATTACAGGAGTTGTTTCAAATGAGAAATATTCACTAAAGTTTATGTAGGTTTCAAAGAGAAATCGGTTAATACCAACTGAGGTAGAGGGTTAATAGAAGGTCTCACAAAGTTGACATGAGTGAGGTTTTCAAAGATAGAATATCAGTTTCACCAGTTGGTGGAAGTGATTTGAGGGTTTTGCCCTTATTACTCTATAGTCTCTTCATACTGACTTCACTCCCAGCCCCAAAGGTTAGTGTTGGCTTGGAGTTTCAGGTCAATGGTTATGGAGAGCTTGAATATGAACTATGCTCCATCCTCTAAATGTTCTGACTTGAGGGGAAATCAGAACCAGGCTGCTGGAACAATCCGATTCCTGCAGTAATGAGATATTGTTGACTATTGATCTACCAGAAGACTGCATTGATGATCTGTCCTGTTGGTGACTAGGGAGCAGTGAAAAGAGACACAGAGGAGGGAGTAGTGACTAGAAAAGAGAAGGTTATGAATAGTCCAGGCCTCAAGCCCATTTTAAGAGACACTGGTTCTACTTTCTTTGGGTTCAGAGTTAGGGGCGTGACAAGTTAACACCTCAGTGTAAGAGGCAGTGAGGGCTAGTGGCAAGAATAGAAAAATGGTCAGCTACATCACTGACTGGCTCTATATTCTCAAGCAAATAACCTTCCTTGACTTATTGTCCCTACCTGTAAATTGAAGATCATAATCCATGACCTTTTGTTATCACACTAAGTGAAAAATAAGATCCTGTAGGTGAAGGACTCTGAAGTCACAAAGGCAAAGGAGCTATTACATAAAATTTTCAGAGAGTAGTGTCAGCATCAGCTAACATTTATGAGTGCTTGTTTTGCACAGTGCACCATTCCATACTATGTACACTGAATTAACTAAAACTACAAATTGTCCCTGTCTATGGATATCTTTAGAGGTGATATAAATATATTCATAGAGGAGATAAAGGTTTCAAAGGAGGATAAAAAAGTACTTTTTTTTTTTAATGCCCAAACCTCATCTTTGGCTGACTTGAGAGTTTTATTCATTCTTACCACTTGTATTTCTTGTGCTGATACCCCAGGATCAAGCAGGGCCCATTAAGGAGTCTGATCCTGCAAACTTTGTAGTCAGCAATTCATGAGCAGCCTGTCCACAGTGCAGCGGCAGGTGGGAAGTGTACAGAGGCCACTGACAGACATCAATAGCAGGTACTAAGCGTGAAATCTGCCCTGGTTTGGGAAGGTAAAAGCAAGGGGAAGAAGTAAACAGATCTTGGGTGGGATCATACCAGGAGCCATCTTTGATCCTGCTGTTGGGATTGAGGGAGTGTATAATAATGACAGCAGAAATAGAATCTTCTCTTAGTGTAGGGATTGGAAAATGCTGGGTATCTCACCCTGCAGATCTAGTGCTCCAGAAGCCTCTTATCTGATGTGTGACTGCAACTATTTTCCCAAGAAAATTAAAGTGACTTAGTCAGCTAACCTGAAATTCCCAGTAGGGCTGTACTGGTGGATTGGAAGTTTCTCACCAGACTTTGGAATCCGGAGAGCAGAGCTCAGAGACCCTAGTGGTGGGATTCCACTACCACCTAGTGGACAGTAAAGGTGCTGCCTCCTTGCCCCTCCTCACTCCAGAGAAAGTCAAGGTGACTGGGAAGGAAGCAGCCAAGAAAGAGGTTAATTTAGAATCCTACCAAGGTCAGTGCATCTCGCATGACTATTAGTCCTTCTCAACCACTTGAGGAAGGGTATCTGACTATTTTATTGGCTGGATGAAAGAACGTGGGGGGCCTGCAACTCTTCCCCTGTGACCCCTGTGATCTGGATGTGATCTGCAGCCTTGGTGCAGGTTAGTAAACTGATCAGAGAAAGGCATCGGGCCTCACAAGAGAATATTTCTTTTATATTTGATGTGAGAGAATTTAAAATTTTACTGCAAATCAATTCTCTATAGTCTAAGTGTAGTTTGGTCATTTCTACTTCCCTTGCTGCCCCCTTATGCACTGAGTGTGTCACTTTGGAAACAGATTTTTGACGGCAGATGCAGTACTCACAGTTTTATATGTTAAAAGAATTACTGTCCATTTATGTACGGTGACAATGAGACTAAAACTTAGGGTCACTGCCCATAAATAACTCATTCTTTGGAGGAGCTGGAAGGCACATAAACAAACAGTTGCAGAGAAATGTGACAAGAGCCTATGAGGATTAATTTTATGGGTCAGCTTGGCTAGATGACGGTACCCTGTTTTAGGACAAACACCAATTTAGATGTTGCTATGAAGGTAATTTTTGGATGATATAACTTTTAATTAGTAGACTTTGACTAAAGCAGATTACCCTCCATATTGTGGGTGAGCCTATCCTCCCATTTGAAGGCCTTAAGAGAAAAGACTGTTCACTCCTGAGGAAGAAAAAATTCTACCTCCAGACAGCCTTCAGACTTGACCTGCAACATCAGTTCATCCCTGGATCTCCAGACTGCCAACCTGTCACAGATTTCAGACTTGCCAGCATGATAATTGCGTGAGTGAATTATGAATTCCTTAAAATAAATACAAATATAACAGAGAGAGAGAGACAGAGAGACAGAGACAGAGAGAGAGACAGAGAGACAGAGAGAGAGAGACAGAGACAGAGAGAGACAGAGAAGACAGAGAGAGACAGAGACAGAGAGACAGAGACTAATACAGAGCTGTAATAGACAGCTGTTCAAACTGATCTCACAGAGAAGTTTTTCTGCTTGGGAAATAAAGGTGAATTTATATCAGTGATATCACTTGGGTTACTTTTTCAAGGACAGGCAAATAAAGTTTTCCACATGAGGAAAGAAAAATAAATTTCCTAGGCCAAGGGGATAACCAAAAACAATCTGCTCAGAGACTCATTGTGTAAGTCAAGTAACTTTAGTCTATGGTGCCCAGGATGATAAGAGCCTAGAATGAGATGGAATGGAGCAGGTTACCTAGGACAAAGTTGAGAAAGGCTTTGATTGCTAAGGGTTTGGCCTTTATCAGAAACACTAAGATATTTGATGTTATGGGTGTGAATACATAGTGTGAATTGAAGGTAAGAAGTAGGATGTCTGAATTTCTTCCAAGGTTGCTAGGGATAGGCAAGTAAACCTAGGAGCCTACTGTACATTTTAGCTCAAATTCTAATAAGAAAAATCAATAGATGTGAAGATTCAGGGTCAAAGATAACCCTGCAGAAGTTCTTCAGGGTTATCTTTGAAATCCGTGTTCTCTCTGTTCTTCTCTAATATCTTATTGAAAAAAAATAGAATGTGTTGGTTAAGAGGTTTGGCTCTGCCATTAGATTACATTAGGTTAGGATCTCCCCTCCACAATTTAGATAATCTTGAATCAATTACACTCTAAACTTCATCTCTTCATTTACAAAAAGGCTAATAATAGTACCTGCCTCATAGGGCTGTTGAGAGGATTAAATGAGATCATGCATGCAAAGTGCTTGGCTCAGTGCTGGGCACCTTGCAAAAGTCATTAAATGCTATTTATTATCGGGATAAAGCTTTTTAATCAAGAACTTAGCACTATTTGATATGAGGTTGGCAATTTTTTACAAAGGTTAATTTCTAATATTGTTCCACTGCTTCAAAAAAAAAATAGTTGTGCTGGCATATTGATCAGGAGCACACACTTCTGTCTTCTGTCTTTGAAGATGATCCATTAGGGCTTTACCATGTTATCGTTTTACCAAGGGAAAGAAGAAAGACACTAATTCCGATTGTGTCAATCAATAGCCAGGAAACAGAGAAGTTCAGCGGATATATTACTTACCTATTCTGGTGTTTACCTTGTACTCAGGTCCTTAAGGATCCCAGTGAGCCACTGTGGAACCTGTGTCAGGGCAGTCAGGATATGTTGTTTGTTCTAACGTCATGTTTAAAAAGAAAATGTATCTCATACAATCTTCACCATCTCAAGCTTCCTGTATTTTCCTATAAGTCTAAATTTCTGCTGTGGGTCTGTGGCTAAGAGGTGAAGCGATCAGATGTTAAATGATTGAGAAATAGCCTCATGGAGAGCCTGAGGCAGTGTGGTCCTCATTAATATATTTTGCTCAGACCCCTAGGGCAAGACTGACAACTAGACAATTGCACTAGTCATCTGCCTAGAAGTTGGTATCAGAAAAGTATATTCTCCTACAAGGTTAATGCTTGTTGAATCTTCCTGGGACACCTATAGATAGGTATCACACAGAACATATGATCAGTTGAAACATTTTAAGTCACCACGTATTTGCACATATAAAAATAATGATTCAAACATGCACACGTGCACACACACACATGCTTATGCACATGTACATCAACACAAATGCATATACACACATCCCCAAGTATCAAATAAAATTCAGGGCTTCTTTTTCTGCCTTCCATGAGAGGAGTCCCAGAGTACCTATCTCAGATGAGACTCTCTTAAGCCCAGGGCTTCACACTCTCTGAGCCCCCAGACTCCTCCTTAAAGAAATGTTAAGAGGGCTGCTAAGTTCTGAAAACTATTTTGCTAAGTTCAGAGTTAAATTTTTGTGTTCATTGGCAGCAGCTGTTTTAAGAATATGATTTAGACAAGATTTGTCTCCCACTAATTTTGATTTCTCAGCTTTTATCTTTTGTGTTGGTACTGATGATGTTCCAATATTTCATATGTATACTTTATATACTAAAACACTTTTTATTTGAGGCAAGTATATAAATACACATATTTGTCTCAAACATTAAACAATAGTAATAACAATAACATCCGCAACATCTCCACTTTCATGCTGCTTTTCAGAGGAATACATATTATTTCATAATTTTTACTATACCTAATTCATAGCCATAAAAGTTCTCTCCAAAGGCCATCATGGTTATAAATCTTATGAATCTTATTTCTACAAATCCTAGAGTCACAGAGTAGATCTCATTTCTTCTAATGGCATTCTCTAGTCCCTAACTGTCTAACCAGGTAAAGGTTGGATTTTGAAACATAGTGGTCCTTCAACTTAAAAAAAATATTAGGTCTGAAGGTTATTTCTGTTATTGGCACATTGTTGAGACTATGAAACAGGCTTGGTTCACCCAGTAGTTAAAGTGAGAAAAATTGAGGACCAAAGAATTAAATGCAGAACTAGAGCATGAGAGATCTAGACCATGATCTTAGCCTTGACATGACTGCTTTGGGGCTTCAGGAGTCACTCAACTATCCAGGACCCAATTTCCCCATTTCTTATAAGACTGAATTGGCTTAATTAAATAATAAACTTTCAAAAACATTTAAAAAGGTTTTATCAAACAAAATCTTCTGATTAATCTAATAGTAATAATAATAATAATAATAATAATGAAAGCATTACTAAAATTAGTGGATACAGCACTGTGACACACTCTTTCTCTCTTCAGGAATGAAGAACATTTCCCCTCAACTGTCAACAGCAGGCAGTCCTCAGTGTCACATCTCTTTGGGGACTTCCTCAGCTAAAGAAAACTGCCACACCGCTACCCACACCTCCTTCAAGGGCAGCTTTCATCCAATGACTGATCAATACAGAGTACAAAGACTTGGCTCTCTATTTCAACTCACAACAGCTCTAAAGGGCTACCCAGCTCCAGAGCTGCCCGTGGAATTGGCTGAAGACTAAATTGGGGGTTTATTACAGCTCAACTTGTCCTTCTATCTGATCCTGCTTCCTTCCTCACCCTTCCTTAGACTAACTCAAAAGTGCACTGTTGTAATCAATGTACTGATCTCTGACTCAGAGTGCACTCCTAGTAACAAAGTCGTGATATTAACTAATATTGCATCCTCATTATGTTTCAAGACCTGTGATAGATTTTCACCATGCATGATCTGACTAAATACCTGCACGGTCTTGCACAGGAAGGCAGTACAGTGGAGAAGATAACATTACAGGTTTGGCATCTTTAGCCTGGGTGTGTTGTATCATGTTGTGGTATTGAACCTGGACAATACTTTACCCTTTCAAATCCTCTTCTCTCATCAGTAGAATGGACCTTATTAATAAAACAAATATTGATATTTATCGAAAATGCTGAACAACTCCTAATAGTAAACTCCAAATACTAAACAAGATAACATTTTCAAGGAGTAGCATCCCAATGGCATTTACATTAATTCAACTACATCTCTTGCAAAATTATAATTATACCACTTATATTATATAGGCAGTGGAAACAATCCAGCCTAAAATAATCTGCACAGCATAAGACTGAGGGAAAGGACCCTAGGGCCTGCTTGCTTGGGTCCAAGTCTGGTGCCATATTATGCCTCGGCTTCCCATATGTAAGATGAAGATAATAATAGTATCTACTATAGTATGTTTCAAAGATTGAATGATTTAATATATGTGAGGTGTTCAGAAGAGAATTTAACATATAGTAAAGCTCAAAAATGACTTTTTAGTTAATAAAAAGTCATTGCATGTCACATAAAGAAGGAATGGATATTTTTAAAAAGCAAATAACCAAATAAATAATTAATTAATCAAATAGATAAATAAATATTTTTTAAATGAATGAATTATAAGGATTTCTGACCATGGATATTGAGGTACATTAGTTTTCAGATGGCCAGGTCAGTGAATTAAAATGGTTCACTAACACACCAGAGGAAGAAAATGAAATGTTTATTGATGCTCATTAGTAATTGCTGACTTGTAAAGCCTAGATTCACAGATTCACAGAACCCTGTAAAAAGTGTTATATTTTATGAGAACTTTAAGGAATTTTTAGGGGTCACTTTGAAATTATATACTCCCTTTATTCATAGATGACTCGACAACTTAATACTCTTGTAAGGAGGATTTCTATTATGAAACAGTGCTTGTCACAACGAATGTAAATAATTGAAAATTACTAATGTTAAATAAATGTGAAGTGCTTAGAATGATGTCAAGCACCTGCTAAATGCTACATAAAATTTTGTTGTTATTGTTCTTATTTTACAAATTGAAGCATATAGATGCTGAATAGCACTTGAGATCAGTCCCAGTTATCTGAATTGAAACTCTAGGTTCTTAACCATTTTGCTGTACTTGAAAGTATGAAATCAATAAATAAAAGGAAATCTGTCTGGTTGGAGGAGTGCATAGTAGGAGACTCTAATGCATTACCTCCATCACCACCTCAGTCCCTGAAACAGTTGTGTGAACTCTGGTTTTATAATATTCTGTGGAGCATGGTTTGAAAAACCACAGAGGGTAATGCTCCTTTTAGTTCTAAAATTCTATGATTCCTAATAAGACTTGTGCAAATCCAGTCACATTTTCAGAGGGTCATTTTCAAAATGGCTTCTCCGATCTAGGTGTGCAGGCTGCCACCTTATAGAAAAATTCATTTCTATAAGCTAGACAGGTTTAATCCAAATCCTTAGAACAAATAAAGATAACAGCTAACGTTCCAACCTCACATTCCATCTAGGACATGCTCTTCAGCCATAGAAGCCAGAGACCATGGCAAATGTTCTACCCTGCTCATGTTTCCAGGTCTTTCCTAGAAAACATTATAAAGAAGGGATATGATTAACAGAGATCCAACTGCATGGATATTGGGAGCGAAGAAGAAAATAATTAAGTTTATTCATGCTTATAAGACTTGGCCTTTTGGAAGAGTACAGAACGTCCTGGTAAATAGAGAAGGAATTCTTGCCACCTGCTCCCTTACATCATCCATTTGAACTTTTCTCTCACTATTAGCCACAAGTTTCTTGACCTTGGCTCTCCACGAAGCACTTAACCTTGTTCTCAAGAGCTATTGTAGTAATTACCACTAAGCTTGGACCATCTGGAAGCTGCTGAACCAAAACCTTTGCCAGGTAGCTTTTACCACTAGGTCAAGTTCAGCCTTACTGCCAGGTAACATGACCCTGTCATGTTGAAAGAGGGCAAGAGAGGAGAGAGTGCATGAGGGGGCGGGCAGGGGCCTGCGCTTGGTTTTTCCCAGTGGCAATGTTCTGGTATTTGAAAGATTTACAGAAAGTTAATTGAGTAGGATTAACACACCATTTTA
This sequence comes from Eonycteris spelaea, assembly GCA_003508835.1. Taxonomy (NCBI): domain Eukaryota; kingdom Metazoa; phylum Chordata; class Mammalia; order Chiroptera; family Pteropodidae; genus Eonycteris; species Eonycteris spelaea. Next base: position 1,872,794 of record PUFA01000264.1, on the reverse strand, counting down.
ATACATGCAAATTAGCCTGTAAGAAAAGCACCTGAGTGCTAAGGATTTGAACTCTGACCTGAGTCTGGGTCTGGGGTTAAGAAATTCACCCAAGGCCTAGAGAGAGGACTAGCACCCCCTAGCACGCAACCAAGAGATTGCTGAGAGGGCTCCCAGAGAAACAGATGAAGCAGTTGAGTAATCTCATCAGAGAGTCTATTCACAGGGCATGGAAAGAGAAGTGACAAAGTATAGGCCAGAATGGAAGCAGAGCTTGGACCAGGGGTAGGAGGCAAGCCTGGGAAGTCAGGGCTTGGACCAGGGTAGGGGCAAGCCTGGGAAGGAGTCTCTGAAGTGCTCCAGGGGACTTCAGAAGCTTTTTACAGGGGGCCTAGGGATAGCAGGAGACCTTAATGGACACTGAGTTGATAAGGCATTAAGGTTCTAACAGGAAGAGAGGTGAGCCTGATGAAAGAGACACCTTACTCAGAGCCTTTTCTATGTACCCTTTTTGCACACCTCCCAGTGTTTGACTTCCAAGTGAATGTTCCCGGGGAAGTGAAGATGGAAACTTGTAATGGGTCAGTGACACAGCACTATCTGTGTCCGTCCTCAGAATCGGTGAGCTCATAAAGAAGAATCGACATGAAGGAGCAGGAAAGAAGAAATGAGAGATAAGGTCAAGGCTATTATTTTCTGCTCTGGCTCCATTGTCTGTGGCCCAGGATTTTTGGAAAATTTTTTATAACACTTACCCACTTTTGCTCTGAAGATTACTACCGACACTAAATTAAGGTAAAGTATGCTTTTTCTCCCCTCATGGTTTCTATTTCTTTATTTTTTTTTCTTTTCAAACCTAGTTGATATTTTGATAGAAAACTATGTAAAATTTAGCGGGGATATATAAGGCAAAGGCTGGGCAGAATCGGGACTGTGTCTGAAAAATGCATGGCAGAGCAGCTTAGATTGGGAGCTCCAGGAGGATGGCACTGGGTCCCCGCTCAACGCTATGGCTTGATGGGCAGTGTGTCAATCAGGGATGCTTCAGATATACATCTCAAAAAGACTGTCTACAGTGGCTTAAACAACTACAAAGGATCACTTTTACAACGAGCATTCCCAGGGGAAGGGCTGCTGCTGTATGTTTACCAGCTCAACCAAGCACTCAGGGCTCACTAGTCTGATATTACAGCCTGAGCCACATGTGCTCGCAGCAGAGGAAGGGAAGAGAGGAAAACACAGCAGCTACATCAGGAGAACAGGCTTCCCCAGAACCTCACCTTAGGCCCCACTCATGCCTCCTAGATCAGGCTGTGCTCCCAGGCAAAGGAGCTGGACATGGCCCCAAGCAGTCAGCAGTTCCTGCCTCAGGGTGTAATAAATAGTTACAGAGAAAGGAAGAGAAAGAAGAAAAAAAGGGAGAAAGAGTAAAGATAGGAAGAAGAGAGAAAGAGTGGGAGGAAAGATGGAAGAAAGAAGGTGAGAGAGAGAAGAAGGAAAGAATCGTGGGCTTGAATTAAGAAGAAATGAATTTCTATTTCAGCTCTACTGTTAACTAGGAGACTTGAGAACGTCAAATTTTTGGAGATTTAGATTTTTTTAAAAAAATTATAAAGTGAGGACACTTGTATCTACTCTGCAAGTATATTATAAAGATTAAATATTTAAAGTATGTAAAAAGTCATCTTATAAACTGTTCTGTAGTGCTAATCGTTTTTCAAACTGATTGCTCCAACATGAGAGCATGATTGGTGACAGCCATTTGGCACTGCAGGTCAATTTCCAGGAGCAACTGTAGCTTGACAAGCCTCTTCCCCCAGATCTGACATAAAATGAAATGGATACTATACTTTCGATGACATTTTCAGGTACTGATTTTACAGAGGCAGAACTAAATTGCTACAGCTTAACAAGGGTTATAGTGAAGAATGACCATTAGATGGCAGCAGAGTTCTTCCCAGTTACTTCAGATTTCCCAGGGATCCTAATTAAAGAAGCTCTACAGCAAACTGAGCACAGTTAAAAATATGCATGCCACACCTTTGCTACACTTATTTCTCTTTGCAGACTTTTCCCAAGCTCTTTTTGTTTGTCTTCTCTGGAGCTGGAAGTCAGCCAGCTTGGTAGAAACATGGAGTGGAGGTATAGAGGGATTTAGGAGGTAGGCACACAACCTTAGCCAGGATACTGATAACTGAGAGTTTCATCACCTGGAAAATGGGAATCACGATAGCATCTATGCCGTGGAGTGTTGTCATTTTTAATTAGAATTATATCTGTAGAGCACTTAACACAGTTTGGGGAATAAAATAAACACTCAATGTGTTTGTAATGTCTCCTCATCTTTCTCTGCTATAAAAGTTAGCAGCCACAGTAGCCATAAGGGTAGTGTAGCAAGAGGGAAAAACATGGTAGTTTAGACCAAAACTCTGATCACAGCCATTTCTGTTTTCCTAAGGAGTGAACTACTGCATCTCTAGGGTAGATCATCTTTTAACAAAAGAAAACATTTTGATGAGGCTCTGCTCCAAGAGAGACGGGCCCCTGCTGGGCGCTGCAGCAAGAATGAGGATGAGACAGAGAGAAGCTGAATCACCATCACCGGACGTGAGCAAGGTCGGCAGCAAGTGTGTAAAGAGGACCATGACTGTGAAATCTGGGAGATGAAGGGCCTAGAACCCCATAGTGGGAGAAAGAATCAGAGAGAACCATTCTGGTAGATTGGAATGACCAGGAAAATTGAAGAACAGGGGTGTCTCTTGAGCAGATTTGAATTATTCGTCATGCTATGATGTGAATACCCATCCTATCTCCAAGCTTTCAACAAAGGTTTAATGCACACCCACTGCATTACTAGCGCAGCCACGGGTCCCAGACAAAGAAACTTAGGGATCCAGCAGTGGAGCGGGGATGGACTCTCATAGGGGTCTGCAGAAAGCCTGCGAAGAGAACTTTCCTTACTATGTGGCAGTGCATTTAAAGTAAACTAAACTTATTATTTGGAAATAATTTCAAACTTACAGAAAATTGAAGAACAAGAATAGTAGTACAAAATGCCTATAAACCTGTTATCTAGATTTACCTCTTGTTAACATTTGACCCTATTTGCACTATCATTTGCTCTATATATCTATCTATACACGCTCACATAACATTTTTTTGTCCTTTTCTCTGTAAATTTCCAGGGTAAAGTGTATTCCTCATGGCTCTTACCTTTATATAAAGAGTTAAGTGTGATTTCCTAAGAATAGAACTATTCTTTCACATAATCACAACATAGTATCAACTCCAGTAAATTCAACATTGGTGCAGTACTTTAATTGACTATCTATATCTTCATTCTGTCAAGTGGCTCAGTGAGGTCCTCAATAGCATTTTCTTTTCCATTACAGGCTGCAGTTTAGGTGAATTATTAAATTTACTATTTGTATTTCTTTAACCTTATTTAATCTAAAACTTCTACACAATCTTCTTTGTTCTCTTAATGTCATTGATATTGTTGAAAAGTACCACTTGCCCCCTTTTAAAAAATATATATATATATAATTCATATTTTTAGTTGTCTGAAACTTCCTCATGCATACATTCAGATTATACATTTTCACCCAGAATACAACATAGATGAAACTGAAACCTTCTCAGGTAACACACGTGAAACACATGATATCCAGCTGTCCCTCAGTGGAGATGTTCATTTTGATCACCTGCTCAATGTGTGTGATTTCCTTCCTGAGGAATTACTCTGTGTTCTGCTTGCAACAATAAGCAATGTCTAGAAAGAACATAAAATCATGGGGATGTCCTCCTCTTACCATTTTCCCACAGTCTAGCACCCAGTAACGATTCTTACCTGATCCAGTCTTTACTGTGATGGTTGCAAATGATGATCTTTTGTCTCCTGCATTCCCTGCACACTTATTAGTCAGCACCCAGCATTCTACTGTAATCAGAAGTCTTCTCCCCCCATTTATATATGTATGTACGTAAGTATGTGTGAATTATCTATCTATCTATCTATCTATCTATCTATCTATCTATCTATCTATCTATCTATTTATCTATCTACTTATCATCTCTTTGGACTTTTGAACCCTCATTTTTTAATGGCTTATAATTCATTACTGTGTTTAGTCATTTTGATGCTTAAAGTATCGCAGATTTGGCCAATGGGAACTCTTTTAGGCTGGCTTCTATGTCCTTGTGACATTTTCTCATTATGCTTTTAAGTACTTCCTTTCTTTCTGACACAGTATATTCACCTTGAACTAGCTATTGCTGATACCGTACTGGCCATTGCTCAGAAGATTCGCATTCACTGCTCCTGGGTTGACTTTACCTCTGGACTCTTCCAATAATCAGAGCTAGGAAATATTTGCAAGCATAGACACATGTGCATAGATGTACACACTCACATACATACATATACATTTATACATATACACATACATGCACAAGCATGAACATGTATACAGACATATACACAGTTTAGAAATCATGAATTCTCATTGATATCTCTAATTCCCTTTCATCCCCATAGGACATTTTTCTTGCCTTTCTGGACTAGAAATCTACTTCATTTTAATTTAACATTAAAGCAAAGGTTGATTTCATGAAAATAGAAAATCTATGGCCAATTTGGCAACACACAATAGAGTTATAGTAGCAGAAGGAGAAAACCACAAGAATTAGCTAGATCTGGGGGGAATAAATTTAAAAAATCATTATAAGTATATTTCCATTTATATATACTCATTTAAGAAACATTTTTAAGTGCCTATTAAGTTTCAACACTATTTTAAGTGTTGGAGATACAGCAGTGAACAAAAATTAAAAGTCTCACTTTAAGAAACAGTAAGTAGTGTGAGGCACAATATAAAATTAATATAACAAATGTTCATGGCGAAATACTGTGAAAAAGACCAAATTAGAAGAAGGGCGAAGGGTGCTTAAGTAGGGAATAGAGGTTGACATATTATAGAGAGTTTGGGGGCTGAGGAGTAGGTCTTTCTGATAAGATCGTGTTTGAGATAAGACCTGAAGGAAGTGAAGGAGCAGCCACAAAGATACAAGACAAGAGACCCAAGCAAAAAGTAGAGAAATGCCCTCTAGGTAAGACGTGATAGAGGAAAAGTCAGGGGACTTTTGCCAGAGTGCAGTGGGTGAGGGGAGAGTGGTAGAAGCTGAACTGGAAGAGGCCATGCAGGGTCAGGTCCTGCTTGGTCTGGAAGGATAGGCTTGTACTCTGAGTAAGGTAGGAAGCCACTGGAAGAATCTGAGCAGAGCAGTGGCATGGTGTGACTTTTATTTCACAATAATTACTGCAGCCATTCTGCAAGGAACATACTGCACGTGGACACAAGGGAAATAGGGAAGTTCAATTAATGGGAGATGGTAGAAGCCAGAGATAAGCTGGAGACTATTACAGTAATCCAGAGATGTTGAGTCTGTACTAAGGGTACAACAAGTGTGTACACTTTAAAAATGAAGACAGGCATCCATGTAGCAAGCATTTACTAATGGTCTCTTTGTGTCATACATTATGATAAGTTCCATGGAATACAAAGATGAACAATACACAGTCAAGCCCTCAAAGAGCTCGCGGTTTTTGGAGACTATAGTAAATGAGCCAGATGTATACACAGGTATTACAGGTATCGAGGGTCATTCTGATACACATTGAAATAGAGGTCGAGAGTGGTCCCAACCACGTGCTGTAGTCACACAGATGAAATACCAGTTATCCATATATGTGGACTCAGGGAGCAGATGATTTTGACAGAGGGAGGTAAATGAGATCAAGTGACTCTTAGCTGAAAGAAAGCATCTTCAGTTCCTGATTTTCCAGGTCCAGTCACAGTCCTGATCGTGGCCTCCTGAGTTCTGTCATGCCTTTGGATCCTCATAGAATTGTCTGCCATAATTTCATAACGAAGTCCCCTTATGTAATCCATCTTCAGTGTTTCTTTTCCTTGCAACCAATGAATCAAGTCTGAGACATAAAGATAACAATGTGGAATCAACAGATCAGGTTTGGATCACCTAGATGAGCATGGCGAAGGAGAAAGAGAAGTCAGGAACTATGTCCAGATTTCTGGCCCAGGTAGGATAGCAATATCATTAAAAAAGACAAATATCCAGGAAAAGACCCATAATTCAGTAAAAAATGACTGTGTTTTCAGACAGGTTGAGTTTGAGCTTCTTGCATAATGTAGATGGCACACCTGTAGCTGGGGGGCAGCCGTGTGGGAATCGGAATTCTGGAAGGCATTGAGAAGCATTGCTGATGGAGCAATGGGGACTTGTAGGGAGAGAGTCAAGTGTGAAACTCTGCAGAATGCTTATGCTGTGGGCAAAAAGACAGTTTTCACACATGAGACTAAAATGAGCAGTCAGGAACGAGGTAAACTGAATAGGAGAGAAGGAGACCAGCAAGCACCATGAGTGGAAAGGTTTTTCCAAAGGAAAAAATTAAAAGACCTTCCTTAGACTTCAAATGACCTAAATTACTGAGTCCATTTTATTTCACTTATTTGTTCAGATGACTTAATTCCTATATTAAGCTGTAACTTAAGAGCTCACACTATGCTCTCTTGCCAGACTTAGTAGAGTGGTTAATCAACAGACACTAATTGAATAAATAATGGTCCATAATGCTGCAGATAATTCTGTGGAGCCCTAAAATGCTATTCCGTGGACTAGGATTTTTTTTTAACTGGAATCAAGACAAAGTATGGGTAATATTGAAATATGTTTTCTGCAAATGCAAATAATTAAAAGTAAATTAAATATACATTTACCTATAAAAATTAGTTGGAAGAGTCCTGACACACTCTTCTGTCACCTTTGATGTCTCTTTGGATTTTAGGAGTGTCCATTGATGCTGTTATTAAAAGCCTTGAGCCCTTCCCTCATGTACCTCAGAAACATTAGGTATTTCCAATCCGTCAAAGCCACTCAGTTGTTTGCCCTTTTATCCTTTCCTCTATTTATTCTTATCTGTAGAAACCCTCTCTTGTCATCTGTAGGCCCCCAGGTAAAAACAAAACAAAACAAAACAAAACAAAACAAAACAAAACAAAAAAACAAAAAACTATATCTTTCTGAGTCTCTTTTTTTCCCATGTGTAGATTTGGAAGACTGTTGTACTTGTCTCTAAATACTCACCTCAAACATTTTCTTTTCCCTGCTGTCTATTTAGTCTTTCTCTGGGAGCAGAGCTCAAGTCCTGCCTCTATGTTTTGCCTCTGTGCTCCCAGGGTAACTGGGCATCACAGATGTTTGAACACCGTGCTGCAAGTTATTGCTAACTTTCTCCTGTCTCCACATTCAGTTAGCAGCTTGAGGTTGGGGACCATATCTTACACATCTTTGAATCTTAAGTATTTAGTTGAGGGCCTGGTGTTCCACGAATGTTTGTTAATTCGATCCAAAAAATCACCAATTTACTTTCTAATCATAAATACTTTGCTTTTTCTAAATTTAGATGTAAATTTAAGTCAGATTTATGTCTCTTTCTTGGTTGTCTGAACAGAGTAGAATGTAATGGAAATTTCGTTTTACACCTTATCTACATTTCTTGGTTTATTTTACATTCATTACCCAAAACTCCTATGAGAATGTGGAAAGATGGTGTTTCTTTTCTATAGAGGGAAATGAAGAAAAAGCAAGAAAAGTTTCAAGTATATTCTGGGAATTTAACTAGGAATGAACTTGTCTTTCTCAATGTTGGACTCCAGGGTGAGTGAGGACTTCATAAATACAAAACAGTGAATAAATGAATGCTGTGGCCAAACCTGTAGTTTACAGTGGAAGGTGTAAATTTTTTTCACACTAACTTGTGAAAAAAATTTAATATCTAAGACTATTCTGCTCAGGGAAGCTTTTTAAAGGCCAATTATAAGTGCACATAGGGCTTCAAAATCTGTGGTCAGTAGAAAGGATATTAAACAGCTGCTGGCAAAAGCAGGATGTATGCACTGTGTGTGAGCTTGCAGCCACCAGAAAATCTCCATGTGCAATAATGTCATTCTCCATGACCTTTCTTAAAGTCCTGTGAGGAAACAAGTCTTGTGGCCACCATCCATCACTTCCAAAGCCAGCAGCAAAGCCATCTTTGGCAAGACTTCTGCTCTCTAAGCCAAGCCACCAACAACTATTCTTTCACACAAGGCTTACTGGCCTAACCTACACTCTGCTAACCACATAGGCAACGCCCTCATTACTGGGTTTCAAGGAGGCCATCGAGAGGGTGAGTGGGTAGCTGGGGAAAGAGGGCATATGAAACCAATTTCAAAGTGCAGACAGTAATTTGTAGAAAGTTGAGTGTGGGTTGTGACAGAGGGGTGATGAAATACTTACAATTGGTCCAAAATGGGTTGTCTTTGCAAGAACAAGTGGGAAAAACATGTGAGAGGATTTAATGAGGGTGAATTTTGAATAGTGCTCTATTGCTATATCTTTTTCACAAGTTGACTAAAAATTGTTGAACCCACTCCTTCTCCTGCCATATTTTCCTGGACAGTGTCTATAACAGTCAGTCATGTCTTAATTATTAATGTGTATGTCGTTTTCCCCAGCAGACCTGGCAAGACTGGTGTTGTCATTCACTGATCTGATCTCCTTCACAGTGTCTGGAATAGTGACTGACACATTTTCTTTTCTTAAGTCATATATTTTTTAGCTTATTTAACTTTATTACTCTGATAAAGGTAAAGAAAAATAAAATTCATTGGTGGCACTTATTAGGAAGAGTCAATTAGTAAAACTCATAAAACCCCAAGAGTAGAAATATTATATTGACTCCCGAAAGTGTGTCATACTCTAAATAAGGTGTTGTTTATCATAAAACAGTAAACTTACTACCTAATGTGGGGTAGAATGGTGATCATCTGTGTCATTTGATGACCATGCTTTGGATAATAGTTGAGATCTTTACACAAATCAGTATAATTAGAACTTTCATGTGGATTTTTATTTTAATAAATGCTAACTCTTTTTCTAGAATAATAACAGTATGAGGAAAGAAAGAAACAAAGGTTAAAAAAAAAACATAAATAAGAAGAATGAACTGGACCTCACCTGACTAAGAGCACCGATCTTCAGAGGCCGGCATCAACTTTGCCTTCATCACGTCCAGACTAAAATCAGAAATTTTCCCTTCTTAATGTATGGAAAAGTAAGTCTCCAGACACCATGAAGAAGAAAGGGTTAGCTGTCATATGGGTTGAGATTCAGGGAATGTTGAAACAACTGATCCTTGAAGCAGGGAGTGTTGAAATAATATGTTGTTTTAAGAGTCTTCACTGGGAGACTAATATTTCAACACATTTGAATGACTTTGCTGCTGCAAAATGTTAAGTCTTTAAAAAATGAACCTGGATAAGTAATAGGAGCTTCTAAGAGAAAAATCACTCAACTTAGATAATTTCATGGCATGGAAATTGGGGACTTTGTAGTTAGAAATGTTCCCAGCAAGCCATTCCATGTTGTCAATCTCTACTGAACACCGCTTTGAGTTGAACCCACTTTCCAAATTAAAATTTTAAATTAATGAGAGATAAATGTAAGATTCTCAATTTCTCATGAGGGAATTACTGAGGAAACTGACATTTAAGTGACAAATTTGATTTTCTTATAATCAGTGAAAATCCCATCTAAACCTATTTACCTTCACTCTAACAGGCACCATGAAGAACAAATAGTTACAATACACTGCTTTTATGGGACCGAGAAATGCTTAAAATTTAATTTTCTGAGAATTAGGGAAACTAAGATAAATACTTCCATCCAAACCATACAGAAATCCATATATTTATTTCACAGTAATTTAGTGAGTACCTAGATGAAAAGAATCCTGTACTAGTGTCTTATCTACTGAATTTAAGTGATGATCCAGTTGCATAAGATTAGAGCTCCCCCATCTGAGTGTAAAAAATATAAGCCAAATTTTAAGATGAAATGATCTGGGTTACAAAAACTACACTTATTAAACCAATGCCAGTACTGGGAACACTGAGTCTTTTCCCAATATTCATTAATTCCTTACCTAACATAAGCCTTATATTTTTATTATTTTAATTTTAATTGCACATTCTTTTATTTCTGATTTATCAATAGAAATTGAATTATGATGATGATGATGATGATGATGATGATGATGATGATGATTAAAGCACATGGAAATACAGAGATTTCAGTAGGCAACCTAAACTTCCAAAGTAGCTTGAAAGGTCTTTTATGAGCATACTTAGTTCTCTAATAAATAGTAAAAGCTGCCTATTGTACAGGATTTGTGAGAGAAGACTCGAAAGAAATGTAATCTTGGCTTCTTATATTTTTACATAAAACCATGTCTTGCATAAAATAAGGGTGATCATTTGTTCTTCATGGTCCCTGTTAGAAGAAAGTGTAAGTAGGTTTAGATTTTTTAATGGGATTTTTAGAATCTGGGACCCAGGAATGCCTGAATCTTGCATTGCAAACCATATATTCCCCTCCCTCAATAGGGTACCCAATTGATAGATGTGAAAGGATCAGTAGCCAAATAAAAAATAGAGTATCACTTCATTGCAAGGTAGGTGAAAGCTCAAATTTCAACAGGATTCTCTGAAAAAGCTGATTTGGCGTACTTGGCTTGAGCCAATATCCAAATTAGGTTAAGTCATAAGGCTAGTATCTAGCCACTACAAAACCAAAATACAAATCTCAGGCCTCACTCTTTCTGATCAGCTTCATGAAATAAGTAAATCTAAAGATATGGCAGCCAAATCAATGAAGTATATACATATGTGTGAAAAGAGAAAGCAAGAGAGCACTAAACCTGTCCTTACTGGTCAGGCCCTCAACTGGCTCATGCAGTCACCCAGAAGAGATGGAAGAGATAGGATGCCTGTCACATGAATGATTAATGGGTCTCGTCAATGCCTGTAGTCCAACTCAATTAGCAACTTCTATTTTGGGGAAGGAGGAAGAGTGGATTGAAAAACAGGCAGCCCTCCCTTCCCACGTTCAGAGCAGAGGTAGAACTCAATAAACTTCGGCATGAGCCTATTCTGATGGGAGCCAGCAAAAAAAAGTTACAACCTTTCGTGACCTTCTCTTTATGGCTCGTGATCTGAGGACTGACCATTCATGTTTTAAATTAATGTGTCACATTCTTCGCTCGAGTCCGTCCACCCCAACCTTAATAATAACACTTAGGCAAAGATACTAAAGACCCATTTTTGTGATCAGAGGAAACAGCAGCTCTCTCTATTCTCCCAGGCTCTGTTCCCATTCCAGAATCTGTCTTGATAAATTGGGAAACACATAGTAAAAATATTTTCATTTTAAATAATTTTAACATTGTGTCAGGATTAACTGTAAATAATTTTTGTTCTCAAATAATTCTAAAACTTTTAACCTGAAAGAGTATCTAGCTCCACCCCAAAGCATTTCTCAGATCTCTTTGTCCTCAAACCAACTACTCTTAATTTTTCTATTTATTTCATATGATCATTGCTTTATTGTTTTTAAATAGCATGTTGATTCTACTAGCCTTGAGTATTTTTTTTTTATTTTAAGAATTAAGTATTGACAACCTGCCACTGAAGGTACGGATTTAGCTTTTCTGTACCACTACCATCCAGCTTTCTAACATAATTATTTTATAACTGTTAGCTAAATTGATAGGTTTATATTCTTATGACTAACAAAACATCTTTTACTGTCATGTCCCTCTTTCTCATAAACCCTCTTTTGTTGTTGTTATTTTTGGAGTTAATTATTCCCACAATTTTTTGTTCGTCTAGTTTTCTATGAACAAATTGATATTTTTCCAAGATCAGCAGTCTCTCTGCTTTAGGACCATCAATGTTGTTTTCCATATACTCAAGTATATCTTTTCTTTTCTGGAGAACTTCCAGGGACATCCATCCTTGTGTTCTTGTTTTAGTCTGCACTCTTTTTCTCCTGTGTCTCCTACCTAGCTCTAATTCTAAATATTCATTTTGATGATCACCTGTGTGGATATCCTATTTCCTAGATGTAATATTCTCTTTCTGGTTCCTTATATACTTTAATTTTTGTTCAAAATATATTCTAACACCATCCTGAGAAAAGGTGATAATAAGTTAAATTTTGAGTCCCAACATATTTGAAATATTCTATCACCACATCTGATAATTTGTTGAGGTAAAGAATTTTATATTGAAAATCTATTCTGTTAGAATCTGAAACTAAAGTTCCCTCGTCTTCTAACTTCCAGTTATTGTTTAAAATCTTGTTTCTAAACTGATTCCCACGACTTTGGAAGGTACTTGTCTGCAGTTGAGAGTGGAACCACCTGGGTTCAACCCCTTAGCTACATTTGCTAAGTTACTTAAACTCCCTGGGTTTCCTTTTCCCTCTCTGTAAAACAAGGTGTGATAAAGCTCTTTTCAGCATAAGTCTATGTCTTGGCTATTATTCTCTTTATAAGATTTTAATTTAAAGGGGAGAGAAATTGTTTGAGTAAATTTCACCTTCGTGGGCCCTAATTTTGTTATGGATGAAAACAATTTTCAGCTGATAGTTTGTAATGGAAATATGCAATAAAACATGACATGTAATACTAGGCACATCCTACTCACACAAACACAAACACACAAAGTATGGTGCATCAATTTTTGGAAAAAAATATGTATTGGGGTAAAATTTAAGTTATAGTCTTAAAATTATAATTTTATTTTGAATACATGAAAAAATAATCCACCAAGAAGCCAAGAGTTTTCCTTTTTTGCTCTCCAGTCTTAAGCTCCTCAGTCATGAGGTCACAAACAGTTAAAATTTACCATATACTCAAAGCTATCTAGGTCACAAGGTCACATGGTGAAATATACTCTAGCTGAGGATGGGTAAAACTCCGGATTGAAAGTGGTGGAAAGAGAATATCGAATGTTGCTAGATATGATAGGTGGGAAATATCCCTTTCTTGAAAAAATAAAAAATAAACAAAGTGTAAATAGATCAAATTAAATAGATAAATAAAACAGTTTTGCTTTTGTTTTGCCCAATGAAAGGTCTTTTAAAAACCTTTAAAATGCTAATGTGGACTGCAAACCTACAGAAATTTGCTGTGCAGCTTTGTATATTGATTTAACCACAGATCTTACTGACTTTTGATTTTATATTAATATTCACCCAAGTAAGTAAACAAGCTTGGGAAAGCCTGCATTTATATTTCATTCTCAACCAGTTCACTATCACTCCAGCTATATAATCTGCAGGTACATTTTGAAGACCCCACACAAAAAGGGGAATATTCACTTTATCGTGTACTGTTAACCAATCAGTTAATTTAAAAGGAGGATTTGAGGAGAAAGGAGAGGGATACAAGTTACGTTAGTTCAGATCCATCAAGAAGCAGATACTGAATTTGGATTAGAAATGTGAGACATTTATTGGCAAGGAGTAGGAGAAGGTAGGGAGAACCTTCAGAGCCCAGTGCAGGTCTAGCGCCTATGAAGAGTCCCACCTGGAGTAAGAATAGGTCGACCTTAGTTAGTACCAGGTCCTGCTAAGTCATTGGCTGAGAGCAGCACGGGGAAATTCAGTGGGAGGTCCAGAAGGTTAGCAGGTAAAATGGTCTGTCAATTATGCTCCCCACAGCAGTAGAACTGAACTTCACAATGTCACGGCCAACCACATAAGCATAGTTCTAATCAAACAATTAAGAAACAAATATTATAAATTTACAAATTTGGTAATTAATTGTTGCTATCTGAGCATAATAATAATTATTTTGAAGTGGATTTCCCTCAGTTTATTATAGTAATTAGTGCTCTGGTAACATGCTTCACCCTCATAGATGTGAGGCTGAATTTTGGAAGCACCCTGATTTGGAGCTGAAAAAAGTAGGCTGTCTTATGCCCTTTAGTAACTTGTTTAACCTCTTTTTCTCTGTTTCCTTATCTGTAAATTGCTGCAACTATCCTATTAGAGTATTCTAAAGACTAAAATAATGTGTGTGAAAATTCTAGGTAAATATTATGAAAATGACTGTTAGCAGAGATGGAACCTCAGGCAATATCCTCAGGTAATATAAGTTATTTGGAAAGCAGAGCATCTTCCTTCATTTAATGCACGGTCATGTTTTAGAACAGAAATAAATAAGAACTTGGTTAGTGTCATTTCTATTAAGAATCCCATGTTACAAGCATTAAACAATTCTTTTAGCTTAAGAAAAAATTTACCATTTACTCAAAGCTAGCTTGTGTGTGTGTGTGTGTGTGTGTGTGTGTGTGTGTGTGTGTGTGTGTTGTACCATGATAGCTAGATCAGAAGTCTATTAAGGTTGTCATTATGCATTTTTGGCTCATTTATCTCATTCTTGCACTGTTATAGCTATATGTTTGACATGATTTATTTTACTAAAGATAAAAATGATATTAACATTTACTGATGACTTACTATGTAGCAGACACCGTGGTAGCAGAGTCTAATTCTATTTGTTATCTTCAATATCCTAAGAGTATAATGACATTCTTGAAATGGTATTGATTTTGTAATCACTATTATCTTTTATTTGAAAAACAAAAATGAAAATTAACATAATTCTTTTGGGAAAGGGGTGCGTTGTGCTGTGAAAAAACAACAAGCTATTGTAATCCCATGAATCTGGAAACTGTTAAGATAGAAGAAAAAATGTTTTATTCTGAACTTCCCTTTATTAAAACTTGGTGGTATACCCACAAGGTGCTGTACAAGATTAAAATAATGGTGATGGGATAATGAAATAAACAAAAGGTCAAACTTTTGAAAATCCAATATAAGCAGGGCAGGATGGCAAATATGAAGTGTTTGCTACGAGAAAACAGAAGAACAGACAAATCTTTCATTTTTCTCATTTTTTCTACTTTGCTTGATAACTTTAATACATTAAATACTAGGATTTGATAGGCTTTGTAGAGAGAAAGGTCAGTCTTCAATATGGTGGTTAAAAGACCATAACCAGATTTAGACAAAATGTTTTCTATTCACTTAATAAATGGGTGAATATAAATTGATTTATATATTTGCTAAGCCTCTGTTTTCTTACTTACAAATGAAACTAAGAATATTTAATAGGGTAGTTATGGAGATTTCATGAAGAAATTATTTAAAGTAGTTTTCACTGTCTGATCCAAGTAAGTATACAATTATTATTATCTTTATTATAACAAAGGTATAATTTTCTGACTATGTTATAATATTAATTTTGTGAAAATTTCTACTTTTTATTGAAATTCCCAATATCTTTAATCAATTATGTAATCTCTAACTGGGTAAAGTTCTCCATCAGTCTTCTTGAACACAAGAATTTAGTTTCATGGCTGCTAGGACCATAATCATCTAGTACTCAGTTACTCGCACATCTAGGAATAGTCCCAGTTAGTCCTTGCCACAGGCATTCTAATATATACACATACTTTCTTTCAAAACCCAATTCCATAGTTGGGAATATGGTATCATGTCCATCAAAAATCTATAAAACCATCTGGCTACTTTTTAAAAATATTTTTATTTTTCAGTTATGTTTGGCATATGATATTAGTTTCAGGTGTACAACATAGTGATTCGACATTTATATAACTTATGAAATGACCACCACAATAAATCTAGTACCCATCTGACACCACACATAGTTATTATAATATTATTGACTATATCCTTATGTTGTACCTTTCATCCCTATGATTATTTTGTAACCACCAGTTTGTATTTCTTAATCTCTTTCCTCTTTTCACTCACCCTTAAACCCCTCTCCCATCTGGCAACCATAAAATGTCCTCTGTATCTATAAGTTTGTTTCTGTTCTGTTTGTTTAAATTGTTTTTTAGATTTCCCATGCAAGTGAAGTCATATGGTATTAGTTTTTCTGTGTCTGACTTACTCCACTCAGCACAATACTCTCTAGGTCCATCCATGTTGTTGCAGATGGCAAAATATCATTCTTTTTTATGGCTCAGCAATATTTCGTTGTAGATATGTACCACCTCTTCTTTGTCCATTCATCCATTGATGGACATCTAAGTAGCCTCTATATCTTGACTATTATAAATAATGCTGCAATGAACATATGGATTCTCATGTCCCTTTGAAGTGTGTTTTGGGTTTCTTTGCAGAAATATCCAGAGTGGGATAATTGGGTCTTTCTTTGTCTCTTGTTATAGCCTTTATTTTAAAGTCTATTTTATCTGGCATAAATATTGCTACCCCAGCTTCTGTTTGTTTACATTTTCATGAAACCCTTTTTTCCATCTCTTTACTTTCAGTCTGTTTGTGTTTTTTTGTCTGAAGTGAGTCTCTTGTAGGCAGCATATGCAAGAGTTATTTATTTATTTATTCATTCATTCATTCATTTATTTATTTATTCGGCCACCCTATCTTTTGATTGAAACATTTAATCTATTTACATTTAAAGTAATTGTTGATAGATATGTAGTTATTGCCATTATATTATTTATACTTTTTATCTTTTTTTTCTTTCTCTTCTTAAGGAAGTTCCTTTCTGTAATACTGGCTTGGTGATGACGAACAGCTTTAGCTTTTCCTTGTCTAAGAAGTATTTTCTCTTTTGATCCTAAATGATAGTCTTGCTGGTTTTAGTAATATGGGTTGTAGGTTCTTGCTTTTCATCACTTTGGATATTTTGTGCCAAGCCCTTCTGGCCTGCAAAGTTTCTGTTGAGATATCAGCTGACAGTCTTATGAGGGCTCCCTTTTAAGTAACTAACTGCTTTTCTCTTTCTGCTTTTAAAATCCTTTTTTTATCTTTAATCTTTGGCATTTTAATTATGATGTGTTTTGGTGTGAACCTCTTTTATTTCATCTTGTTTGGAACTCTGTGCTTCCTGGGCTTGTATGTCAATTTCCTTAGGCAGGTTAAGGAAGTTTTCTGTCATTATTATTTTTAATTGATTTTCAATTCCTTGTTCTCTCTCTACTCTTTCTGGTATCCCTATGATGCAAATGTTAGTACACTTGATGTTGTCCCAGAGGCCCCTGAAACTACCCTCACTTTTTGGATTCTTTTTTCTTGTTGTTATTCTAGTTAGGTATTTTCTGCTACCATATTTTCTAAATCTATGATTTTATCCTCTGCTTCATCTAATCTACTCTTGATTCTTCCTAAGGTATCCTTTATTTCATTAATTATATTCTTCATTTCTGACTAGTTCTTTTTTACGTTTTTCTATCTCTTTGTTAAAGGTCTCAATGAATTCACTCACTCTTCCTCTAAGTTCATTGAGTATCATTTTAACCAGTGTTTTGAACTCTGAATCCGGTAGATTGCTTTCTCCATTTTGTTTAATTCATTTTCTGGAGCTTTGTTCTGTTCTCTCATAGAGATGTGTTTCTTTTTATCCTCATTTTGGCTGCCTTTCTGTGTTTTCCTGTATGCATTAGGTAGGGCTGCTACATCTCCCGATCTTAGTAGAATGGGCTTATATAGCAGGTGTCTTGTGGGATATCATGGCGCAGTCTTCCTGGTCACCTGAACTGGATGCTCCAAGTGTGTCCTTTGTATAGGTTGTGTGTGCTCTCCTGTTGTAGTTGTTCCTTTGTTGTTCTTTGCACATCAATGGGAGGGATTGACCCTTGGGCTGATTGGTTGTGAGGACTGGCCTGTGACTACAGTGGAAGAGCTATTGTGCAGGGGCTGACTCTAAGAAGCAGGATTCACTTTAGCTGGGCTCTGGTACCTTTCTGATCTGCCCTTTGGGTGGGTCATCCTCAGATGTAGTCCTACCACTAAGTGTACAGTCTGGGGCCTTCTGGGAGGGTCTCTGACTCTGGCCAAGTTCAGCTACAGCCTTCTGGCTACATTTTTAAAGTAGCCTCAAAAAAGTTTATAATTTACATGAGAGTTAATGAGAGAAAATAATGTATAACACAGTAAATTATCATTAAATATTACTTTTACCTAAAAATAGTACTGATAATAGTTATTGTTATGCTGATAATAAATCCTACACACAGCAAGAAAGGCATTAAAGGTGGATTTCTAAAGCATCCAGTGAGAATTAGTTACTATTTAAAGTGACCTATCAGTACCTTTTCTGTCCATGAAAAGTAGAGAAATGGACTAGATTGGATTGATGACTACCATAGTGAAGTTTGAGAGGTACTAAGTGAATAATCATGCTAATTTTAATTATGTTTTGGTACAGGTTAAATTAAATTTCTCATGCAGAGAGATTGACAGAATTATATGAAGGGGGAACAAATTCCTGTGAAAATAAGAACAAATTTAAACTGTAAGAGAAAAGAGGGATGCCCTGTATCACTTCCAAAAGTCTCAGAGAAAAGTGAACATTAAGGAAGGAAGGAAGGAAGGAAGGAAGGAAAGAAGGAAAGAAGGAAAGAAACAAAGAAGGAAGGAAAGAAGGAAGGAAGGAAGGAAGGAAGGAAGGAAGGAAGGAAGGAAGGAAGGGAGGGAGGGAGGGAGGGAGGAAGGAAGGAAGGAAGGAAGGAAGGAAGGAAGGAAGGAAGGAAGCAAGGAAAGAAGGAAAGAAGGAAAGAAACAAAGAAGGAAGGAAAGAAGGAAGGAAGGAAGGAGAAGGAAGGAAGGAAGGAAGGAAGGGAGGGAGGAGAGGAGGAGGGAGGGAGGGAGGGAGGAAGGAAGGAAGGAAGGAAGGAAGGAAGGAAGGAAGGAAGGAAGGAAGGAAGGAAAGAGAGAAGAAAGGAAGGAAAGAAGAGAGAAGGCTTTCAATGGAAAGTATTAAGCCACCAGCTTTAAGGAAGTAAATACATAGCACCTGCTGTAGAATCATATCATAGAATTCTTGAATAGGAAAAAAAGGTGAAGGAATTTAGGCAAAAATAGCAAAAATCAAAGACCTGAAGGAAGAGATTTGCAAAGACAGGATCAAAGTTATGAGTAATGAAGAATTTAAGCCAGAATCAAAGCTTCAACTCAGCCCTCTCAGTGTCAGCGAGTAAAGGCTTGTAGCAATGGGCTTTAGAACACGACAGCCAGGGTAAGAGAGCACTAAGGAGAAAATGACACAGAGCTTTGTGTAGAACTCCTTTAAGAGAAGAAAAAAAAAATCAAGGTAAAGAACAACTGAACAGAATGTAGTTATTAATCAAAGAAGAAAGAAAAATAGTGGAGCGGCAGCCATTGAGGCTTAAAAAGTAAGTGATAAGGAGGAATTCTTGGAGAAGAGAAGCTGCCTAGGGCAGACAAAGCATCACAGCAGAGCTTCTTCTGTTACAAAATAAATGAGACAGGATTTACCTTTGGCTGCTAATAGCAAGTGGGAGAAAGTTGAAAAGAATTAGTAGGAAGAAAGAAAGGAGATATTAGCAACATTTTTTTGAGAGAAGCGGAGCGATAGTACTCTTAAATTAGCATTAATAAGCCCTGTAAGTTCTAATTAGAAAGCTGGGCCAGGAAACTTGCCATGAAGCCTGACAAAAATCACAGGAATGATAGACAATGCAGCCAGCAGACATAGGGACAAGAGAAAGAGAAAGTCTTTTTTCCCCCTGAACCTCAGAGAAAATATAGAATACCCCAAAGCCAGAAATCAAGGGTTTCTTATTTATAAAGATCTGATTGATCAACCAATTACTTTCCCCCTAAGACAATACAGTGTGTTAGAAGTGCTATGTAATCAGTAAAATTCCATGAGAAAATGTTAAATAAAAACTCTCAAATGAGTAAAACTGCATAGAGTCATTTTTATATTGTTGCTGGAGCTTTCCTATTAGAATGTTTGTGTCAGATTTTGAAGAATAAGGAAGTGAAGAAACAAAAGAAAATGACATGTAAGCTGACCATAGTCAGGTCTTCTGAAGATCCCATTACATTCACGCTGATAGAAGAAAGGCACTAGTAATATAAATAAGGAAAAATATCCCAGAAGCAAGGTATGAATCAACAAAATAAAATACAGTCCATAAAGGTACAAGCTGAAAGAAATTCCAACTGTACTGAGGAGATGAATATTGAATACAGACCCACGAAGATCCTCAGTGCATACTTTGGAGAGAAGAAGTTAAAAATAAAATTGTGAAAATAAATAATAATAAAATCAATAATACAAAAGAGCAAGTGACTTTATGAAGTGCCTGCTCTTTTTCAGGCACTAAGTGCTTTGTAAGCATTAACTAGTAATAGAATCACAACAACCCTCTAAGGTAGGTGCTGTTGTTATGAGGAAACTGAGGCATAGAAAAGTTAGGAGATAACTTTCCCAATGTCCCACAACTATGAAGTAGCAAAATCTGGATACAAACCTATATATTTTGCTTGCGGAGTCTATATATCTGATCACTGTAATATATTGCCACTGTAAACTAAAATATGGAGTTTTAAAAATCATTATCAATAAACTTATCCCTGAATAGAACTTTAGAGTTTATGAAGCATTTATATCCATGAACCTATTATTATTATTTTTTTTACATCACCATGAGAAAGATCACAGCAACAGCTTCCCAAAGAGGACCAGGTATCTTATCAAAGGCCCCACAGTTAGGGTAGGTCTTTTCATCTAAATCTTTTTGTCTTTTTTACTCTAAGTGCTATGACCTTTCCACAGTGTAGCAGTTGACTCAACCAGAAAGCAAGATAAGATTGATTAAATTCTTAATGTCAGTTTTCTTAAATAATGCATACCAATATTTTCCACCAACAAGTAGGGGCCAATGCTGTGTCTCTGTAGCACAGTAAGGTAAACTTAGAAGGGATTTCCCACATGCTCTTGCACACATGTGTGTAGGTGTTCAGGAGTGGTGGGAATAACCAGGGTAGACAAAAAAAAAAAAAAAAAAAGGAAGAAGAAGAAGAAGAAAGAAAGAAAGAAAAGTACTTTCATAATAATAACATGGGAGAAGTGGAACCCATTATATGTACTTTCTGACATCTGACAGTGTGAATGCATGATAAGAGACATTTGATTCAGTTAACTAAAGTTTTTCTTCCCTTTGTTTGTTTTGTTTTGTTTTGTTTTGTTTTGCATGTGGATGGGGAAGTTGTGGGCAGGGTTAATGGTGGTATGGGTTGTAAAGCAGAAAAACAATAGTTATGAAGAGAATTATAAAATCTTGCAAAGAAAAAGAACTGAAATAAGAATAGCATGCTTTGAAGAAGAAAATGATAAAATTCATTTGTAAAAAAAATAGTATTAGAGAGTCTCAAATGTATAAAAAATTTCCATTTACTCTGAAAATTTTAAGGGGCTTTTGTGAGGGTTAAATAAGAGTTGTACATAAATGTATTTTAAAGTCAAAATTAAAATGGCTATCAAATAAGATGATTTATGTGAAAATACTCTAAAAATTATGAAATGCTATTGTGGTGTCAGATGTTATTTTAGCTACATTGTTGGCATAATCATTGATAGTACTTCCTGTGGTGCTACCCTTGGCTGACCACTTACTGATTTCTCAGCTCCAACATGTTTGGGGCTCCAGCTCTTTTTTGTAGAAAACACTCTGCCCATTTACTCCTCTGGAGACAATAGAATGGACATCCCTTGTTAATATTAACTACACATCTTTTGAGAGTTAGTGAGCTGGCTCTTTTATACTTTACCCAATGTGGAATATAAAGAAATGGTCATGAATCAGCAAGAGAAGTTTAAGTTCAGAATTAAAAAAAAAAATCCTTCTATTTATTCATTGAAACAGGTTACTAAGAGAAATAAAGGTATCTCTTTCCTAGAGATGGTAAAAAAACAGTTTCCTGTTTGCCTTCAGATGCATGAAAGAAAAGCTCTTAGTGGTGGGGTGGCGATTGCTGAAGGGTGTAATTTTCAGGAAACTTTGAATTCCCAGACTGCGATATTATAACTTGTCATCCGTTTATTAAGTCAAGATATGCTATTAATCTAGACACTCACAGTTATGCTTCAATTCTATGGATCCTCAAGTAGCCTTAAACAGTTAATACAATTTTGAAAATATTTTCAGTTCTGAAAATTGTTCAATACATTAGGAGTAAAAACATTGAAAAAATCTTAGCTATTTCAAGTAATAAATCAATATTGGATTTCTCTGTTTTGAATTGTTATTTCATCTTTTTCTTCCACCCAAAACTACTCCTTGCTCAGGCTGAGAAAAATTCAGTTGCTTTTTTCACTCAAAATATAGGATTTGATGTTTCCTTTCTTATACAACTTCCGACTCAAATCCCCTATCTTTGTAAAGGTTGTGAAGGCATTCTCTGCTTCCTTATCCTTTCAACCAGTCCCAAAAAGTTGTTTCCCCTTTCGTTCAAAGGTATAAAAATGTCAGTGCCACTGAAAATACAATATCTTTATTCTCATCGTCTAAGAGACAGGATGTGGTGAGGGTGTTAAGTGTCAGCCATGTCAGATTTCACTTCCTGCTTCATAATCAATCCAATATGGATCTACCAGGCCCCTGTTATGCCCCAGCCTTTCCAAGGAGATCTTGCTGCTAATCTGACCTGGGCTGCTCTCACTTCAACTACCCAGGGAAAAGTTAACAATACCAGGCAATATCCCTCTCCTTCATCCCCCTTCTGTCCCTTCTTCCATCTTCATGGTTATAAAAATGAAGGAAATTTGTTACGACTGATTCGCATGGCTTGGGGCTGCCTGTTGAATGATTTCATAGTCTAGCTATTAGCTGTGGAGAAATATAATGCCATCCTTACATATCTGGTTTTAGTTGGGAGGGAAAAGCTTAAATGGAAGCCTCAGGAGAGGCAGAGGGGATTGGAGAGAAAGAGAGCATTCTGGGGACTTATTCTCATGAATAGTAGGGTGATTAGATGGAGTATTTATGGTGCTAATGTTGGAGTTTGATGCTCCAGCTTTTTTACTTGCAGTTTTTGTGCAAGGGTAGAAAGTGACCCTTGGGAAAGCCATGTAGAGGAAACTAGTTGGAAAGGGATGAAGACTTTTTTGACTGTTTGATTTCCCTGATAGAACATCCACTGACAATGCCAGGAACCAAGAAGCTAGAGCTCTTAGGTTCAAGTTTAGGAACCATTACCACATTGATGGGTGGTCTTGAGGCAAAACCTCTGCTGATTAAGAGATTGGGCTCTAGGATCAAAATGTTGAATGCTCAAGCTTTGTGACCTTATGAAAATAAATCCTGTATTTTTGTCCCTTAGTTTCTTTAATCATCAAATGCAGATAATAATTGTATTTAAATGAAGCAATGTATAAATTATGCTATGCATAGTGTTTGACACATGAAGGTAGCTCAAAATTAGAAATAGGACAATAGGAAATAAAATAGAGGTTTCTGAAATAACCTAATTCAGCAAATGATTATTGAATACCTATTATGAATCAATATGTGCCCATGCTATTTTGAAAGAGTGAAGGACATCATGGGCACAGCTTCTGCCCTGGGTGCTTATATTCTCATTGGAAAAACAAAATGCAATTTAAATATTAAGCTATTTAAATAAAATGTAATGAGAGCTTAGGAATTCAGGAAAGGGAGCAAGTGTCATAAATTGTAATAAAGCATCTCATAAAATATTAGAAATATTTAGAGAAAATTAGAAGATATTTTGTGGTATTTCATGAAATTATTATGGAGAAACAGAGAATGTGACTCAGAAGATACGACTCAAATTCAGTGATTTGTCACCTTCTTATGTGTGATCCTAGGAACCCATTTCACATTTCTTCAAGTGAGTTTCTACATCTGCAAAATCAATACAAGAAATAGCATATGGATTTTGTGAGCATAGAGCAAAATAATACACATTAAAATGCTTGGATTTGGCCTTGCATTAGAGAATGTTTCAAGAGGTAAATATGAGAAGAACGCAAAATCAGTGCTTATTTCCTTCATTTCTCACCCTTTCTCTTTTCTCGCAGAGAGCTGTAGCACCTCTCATTTGATTCTTTCAGTTCCTATACTATTTGTGGGGAAGGGAGCTGATTCATCTGGTTACAAAGCAATGATAAGTCTGCCATGAAGACTTGTTGGACAATGTGACCCTGTTGCTCCTGCATCATTCAGCTACCTCCAGAATGACCCCATACTAGGACTACAATCAGCAATGGTCCAAGTGATGGAGCCCAGGACTTGATGCTCAACCAGCTGGGTCTCTCCTTTTCAATGGCAAGTTTCACGGAGTGACCCTGGTTAATTCACCCTCTACCTTTTGCCTCAGTTTCTGTCAAAGGGAAGCAACAAGATGAATTAGTTAATGCTAGAATTTGGAGATTTCTTCTAGATAAAGAAGTTTTATATAATTTCTTTGTATTGTGTTATTCTTCAGGTGACTCCGTCACCTCTACAGGATCTAAAAGGCCTTTGAGTAGTATGATAAAGAGATTCAATGTTTTTTCTCCAAGCCACTTGAGGGCTGTTTTCTTGATCTCCTCAATTTTACAAGGCACTCTCCTATCCTAATACACTATTGTGCCAGAAATAAAAATAGTTCAACAAAGACTACGATCACAGCATATTTGATGAGAAACTTCTGTGAACAAACCAAAATGCATAGTGTTTTTTAAAAATGTAGTTTGAAATTGCTGTTTCTTTATTATTCTATTTTCTTTTTATTTTTAAAGAATATTCCATGTTTGGATTTGTAATACAAATGTCCCTTTTCTTCTAGGGGCAAACTTTTGATATCCCCTGGTTATTTTTAAAAGTTATTTTTTATGGATTGGTGTGATATACCTACCTACATTGTGTCAATCTATTATTTTTCATTGCAGTTTTATTGATACATAGTTTACATACCATACAATTCATCCATTTGAAGTTTATAATTCAATGGTTTCTAATACATTCACATAGTTGTGCAACCAGCACCACATTGATTTTCAGAATATTTCATCACACCGAAAAGAAATCACATTAATAGGCACTCCCAACTTCCCCCAACTCCTTCTGCCCCAGCCCCAGGCACCCATCAAATCAACTTTCCATCTCTATTTATTTGCATATTCTGGACATTTCATTAAAAACAATCTTGAAATATGTGGTCATTTTGTACTGTCATCTTTCATTTCGTTGTTTTCAAGGTGCATCTCTGTTGTAGCATGTATTGGGACAAATTTATTTTTATTGCTGAATATTATATGGGTATTCTACATTTTATTTATTTATTCATAAGTTGATGGACATTTGAAGAGTTTATACTTTTGTCTATTATGAATAATGATGCTATAAATGTTTATGTATGTTTTTGTGCAGACATATGTTTTCATTTCTCTTGGGTGTATATATTCATATACACCCAAGTGGGATTGCTGCATCATAATATGGTTCTACATTTAATCTTTTGAGGAGCTCCCTGAATTTTCCAAAGTGGCTGCACCATTTTACATTCTAAGCAGCTGTGTATGAGGATTCTAATTGTTCTATATCCTCATCAACACATATTATTATCTGTCATAACAGCCATCCTACTGATGTGTTCCATCCTACTCTATTTCATTATTGCTTCCTTTTGATTCTTTGACTATCTCCTTTAGGACTGTGATTAAAAAAATAATTCATGC
Source organism: Eonycteris spelaea (assembly GCA_003508835.1). NCBI lineage: Eukaryota > Metazoa > Chordata > Mammalia > Chiroptera > Pteropodidae > Eonycteris > Eonycteris spelaea. Next base: position 1,847,359 of record PUFA01000264.1, on the reverse strand, counting down.
TTATCCTTCTCTAAGAACAAGTAATGTCCAGTCCTGAACATGTCCTGAATGGAAACTCTGGAGGATGTGATAAATGGGGAAAATGTCCACCACAGCAAAGGGCTGGTGATTTTAACAGAAGAAAGCACAGACCTGTCACTCTTTCTAGATGTTTCTTTTCTTCATCTCTATCAGCATATTCACCAGTGGAATCAAGGACAAACACTAATGAAAGGAAATAAAACCATGTGAAGCAAAAGAACAATGTGAAATATTCACTAATTCACTGAATAAAGGAGACTGACAAACATGCATCACTGCTCTTCATTCACAAAAGCCAAGGAAAGTGGATGGGTGAGAAGTCAGAAATCATAGAGAGCTTGTCTTTGAATGACAGCATGAAACTTCAGGAAAAGAGACGCCCAGGTGAAAAGTGGATTAGACTCTTTGACAAGGATAGTGGGATATAGTTTCCTGTTTTCCTCACAAGGCATAGGATTCAGCCTATATCTGCCTGATCTGAAATCCTATAGATTACCCATTAAATACATAGACTCCGAAAGGTATTTATTGAATAAATGAATAAATATCTCCAAATACCAATTTAGAATCATCTAGTGAAGGGCAAATAATATTTTTGGAAAAATAACACACATAAGTGAGAAAGAAAACTAACTTACTACTTATCTATCAATAGATTAAAATCTAAATGCATCTACATCAAATAATTTAATGTATACTCCCATAGTTAGTACTGAACCAATAGTAATAACTTCATAAATGTCAGTCTCACTTGTTCCTACGAAGCCTTTGAGAGTTTCTAAATTGAATCCAGTTGTTCCTTGGAGTGACTTGGAAGTTTATCACCTGTGCTTGAAAGCAGTCCCTTGGGCTACAACAGTCACATAATATCAGTGAGATTCTTCCTATTTTGCCCTATTTTTTTTCTTAAGTATCTTCTTCCTGTAAAACTCCCTTTAGCCGTGCCCACCATGGAGTATCTATATCCATATCAGAAATTCTGCACACTCTCTCCATGCCACAGTAGAGCTCTTAAAACATCACAGCTATGATAGATTTTTCAAAAATGTGGATAGAAGGCTCATCTCCTATATTTCATAACCAGAGCATCAGTGCAGAGCTGGTTGTGCTCCAGAGCCTTCCAGAAGTTCAGGGCATTATGCAAACAGCTCGATTCTTATAACTGCACCTTGCCTTTTACAGAGGTCAAATAGGAGCCGCTAGCTAGTGCTGGTCCAGGGAACTCAGACAACCAGTTCTGGATATTTCAGACCTATCCTTTTTCATACAGGCTCTTTTCTCACGTGCAATTTAACTTCTTCAACTAGATGTCACAGTGCTACTTGCCCCACTAGTTTACCAGTCACATTCATTTGGATTTTTTTTTTTGCTCAAGTTCAAGCTGAACCACTTCTATATTATTTTTTAAACCTTACATTATTTTAGAAATTTGATCAGATATTTTTTATACAGTTCAATACTGAGGCAGGGGAAATATGTTATATTCTGCCAAATATAATTTGAGAATTGCAGCTTATATATATTTTCCATTCCCAAAATGAACCCAGTCAAATAGGATTAGGATGATGGTTATTGGACAGCTTATTAAAGCAAGAACATGCCAACCTCATAAAGGTAGAATGTGTTTCATTGTTAAATAAACAAAAATTGTGTCTGTGCATGTATGTGCCTTTACCTAAAAGAACTTAAAATTTAAGAGGTTATATTTAAGAAAAAACAACAGATCTGTGATTAAGAAATGAGCTCACTACAATGGTGTAAAATCAAAACATAGATTAAAAGGTCAATCATTATTTTTATTTTTTAACCAAGATTTATTGATATCTTACTATACCCAAGGCACCAGGGCTGTAAAAAAGATATGGCATGCCATGTAAATAAATAATTACAATTTAAGAAAGCATATTTTATAACAAAGTAAAGAGTATACACACACACGCACACATATATACATCTATATATATGTATATATGTGTATATATATACATCTATATATGTATATATGTGTATATATATACATCTAAATATATGTATATATGTGTGTGTATGTGTGTGTATATATATGTATATATATCACCTGTGTGTGTATATACACACACACACACCACACACACACACACACACACACATATATATACACCTATAGGTATACGTGTGTATGTGTATGTATATTTCTGTAGCCCCCTGAAAAACTAACTAAAGCCTCCCAACATTGTTAGATTCATTTAAGATGAATCTTGAGCTGGCACCATTAAGGAATTTGGCAGTTTTAAAACGTAGATAAAAGACACAGGGGTACCAATGTCATAAGTGACAAACTTTAAATAACAAGGATAAGTTATAAAGGAATGGGTTACTTTATGAAAAAAGCAACTGTGATACAGAATTAGCTTCAGATTCCATGTGGTTTTGTTAAGTGGCATATGATAGCTCTGTCTTCTTAGACACACTTACCTGTTTTTGTGTGTTCGTTGGTTCGTTTGATAGTGACAGCAGTTTACTAGTCACATACACTCACAGCCTGGAGAAGGAAGGCACAGCCTGGAGAAGGAAGGCACAGCACGGGGTTTCATGTGGGAACAGAAACTAGCAGGAGCTAGACACACTTAATTGTTTGCCCTGAAGGCCTGTATTTGAGATTTAACCCTATTCAGTGTCTGAGCTAGTTATCAACAGGTAAGGAACACTCTCCAACCAACCAGTGGATGGTTCAGTAATTTTATTGCTGAGGCCAACAGTCTGTGTACACAATTAATCCCTAACTTTTTGTCCCAGCTTGTACTCTTTCTTGGTTAATAAATAATTGTCATCTATTCAGTTTCCACCGGGCCCATTGTCCTAACTCAATCCAACCTGCTTGTGTAGACCTGAGTGTGGTTTTGCCGCACTCTTCATCCATAAGCCGAATGTTAATTCTATCTCCCACCCTAACTTAAATATCTTTTACTTTCTAAAAAAACCCAGCTATTGGGGTGTATCCATCAAAATGAACAGCCATTGTTATCACACCACTTAGGCCAGAGCTTGCTTTGCCTTCTTTTCTTTAACATTGTACAGTGAATCGCTCATTTTCCCCTATAGGGATTCCCCAAAGCCACAATTCCACCTTCTATTTTCCACCTGCCTATGCAACCAACACCTCTCCTGTGAGCTTCAGATTTATCCAACAACTTCATGAATGTTCTGTTTCTATGACTCGAACTGAACACATTCATTTTAAAACCTCAGTGATGCCCTCCACCTACTATCCCAATAAAGTTAGCTCCTCTCTTTATATAACATTTCATAGTTTCTGCATAATTGTCCAAGCCAGAACCTGGGGACTTTTCTCGATTATTTTCTCTCAATACTTACAAGTTAGTTGTTAGGTGTTATTGAGTCTGTCAACTAAGTTTCTCTTGTTTTCATTTCCTGTTACATCTCAAATCTTACTGCCATTATTTGTGTCCCCAATATTGTTCGCTTGGATTCTAGTCATAGCTTCCTGTCTCGTATCGCATTTTGTCTCTTTTTCTCGGAAGCCAAAGTCTACACTGTGGAGTGCAATATTCCCACAAAACACATCTGATTCTGCCACTTTGCTTGTTTAGGCCCTGGAATGATTCTCCATTGTCTATAAAATAAGGGCAAACTCCTAAGCTTTTATGGAACCTAAAAGTTTTTGTAATCTGTTCTCCAGCAATCCAAACTATTAAGAGTTTTCCAAAAAGACTGTGCTTTTCCTGCATTCTTTCCATTGCTGGAGTTCTTCCTCTGTCACCATAGGAATATGCTATTGAACTTTTAAGACTCAGTTGTACAATAAAATTTCCCATAAAGCCTTCTTGGGCAATCTCCTTTTTATTCACACACACATTTTCTATGTATCTCCCTTGGGCCATCCCCCTAACTTGTACAAATTTTAGTTGCAGAACTCAACTATAGGTACTATTGTCATTTTTTTCTATCTTCTCTCTTCACTAGATGATGAACTGTTTGTGACATTTTTTATTATTCTGTGTCTGGTTAAGGGTTTCTCAATGATGATGCTATTGACATTTTGAACCAGTAATTCATTGTTTTGGGTGGGCTGTCCTGTTTATTGTAGAATGTTTAACAGCCTCATTGGTCTCTACCTACTACATGACAGTAGAATATTCTCCCTGACCTCTCTATTTGTGACAAATAAAAATGTATTCATGTGCACTTTTGATGGGAATGTAAGTTGGTGCAGCCACTATGGAAACTAGCATGAAGATTCCTAAAGAATTAAAAATAAAACTACTGTGTGATCTAGCAATTCCACTTCTGAATATTTATCTGAAAACAAAAACAGTACTTTGAAAAGATACATACACCCCCATGTTCATTGCAGCATTATTGCAATAACCAAGGCATGAAAACAATCTAAGTGTCCATTGATGGATGAATGGATAAAGAAGATTATATATATACATATATATATATATATAGTTTTATGTGCACATATAATATATACTTTTGATATATAAGTTTTATTCTTCAGCCATTAAAAAATAAAATCTTGACAACATGGATAAACCTTGAGGACATTACACTAAGTGAAGTAAGTTTTACAGAGAAAGAAAAATGCAGTATGATCTCAGTTATATGTGGAGTCTAAAAAACAAAATAAACAGACAAAAAATCAAGCTCATAGATACAGACAACAGATTGGTGGTTGCCAGAGGTGGGCTGTGGAGGATAGGCAAATGGACCATCCCCCTATGAATGGAATCAAACGAAAGGAATCAAAAAGTACAAAATTCCAGTTATAAATTCATAAATCATGATGACTATAGTGAAAAATACTGTATTGCATATTTGAAAATTGCTAAGAGAGTAGATCTTAAAATTTCTCATCACAAGAAAACTTTTATAAGTATTTTATGATAAATGTTAACTAGACTTATTGTGGTGATCATTAATTATTGAATCATAGGTTGCACACTGAAACTAATATATATTGTATGTCAACTATACCTCGATAAGAAAGTAAAAACTAAATAAAATAACAGTGTCTTCAGATATTTCCAAATGTCCTTTCTCTAAGTAGGAGATGGCGAAATTGGTCCCAGGAGAGAAGCACTAATCTAGTTAAAAGTTTTGCATATAGTTTAACTTGAAAGTTTGATGAAGAAAAGAGGGAAGGAGGGAGGGAGGAAGGAACAGAGGGAAGAAGGGAGGTAGGGAAGAAGGAAAGAAAAAGTGAGAAAGAAAGGAAGGATGGGAGGGAGGAAGAGAACAGATGAAGAGCTATATTAAAATTGGGACAGGAACATCTAACACTATGGTTATTAAAAAAGAGAGCCAAAATTGCATTCAGTAAAGGGTCAGTAGCCTATAGGTCCAAGATTAAACTATGTCCTCTGACATCATGGTAGTAAGAAAACAGAAGAAGTGGGAAAAAATGAAAGGGGAACCCTCAGAGATAGAATAGCAAAAAGAGGGAAGGAGAGATAAAGCAGAAAACAAAAGTTGCATTGGTTGTAGAAAATGAAGTACCATCAGTGGCATCTGAGGTTTATCATATTTGCTAATGATATTCTGTGTGGTTATGAGCACAGGCTTTGATCCATTTTCCTGGGACTGTACCTCACTCTACCCCTTACAACCTAACTTCAAATTCTTCAACCGTAAAACGAAGATAACAGTACTGCCAATATCTTGGACTGTTGTGAAGCATACATGAAATACTTGACAAAAAGGATGTAGACGAGTGTCTGGCACATTTTAAGTGCTTAATAAATTGTAACTATATATAGTCTCTTACTCTTTATTTTTCTTCTGTGTAATGATATGGGCCTGTGTTTGGACTAGAAAGGTCTGTACTCCCAAATCGGTAATAATGTAGACAAATAATAGATCTGGGATCAAGTTCTAGAGCCACCAAAAGTCTAAACATTCCTTGGTATGCACATTGTCAGTTATTCTGCCTGAATGTTTGGGTAATACATTTGGATTTTCAGGCCATGTATCGTTACATTTTTATTATCTCCATTTAATACCTTTTTGTAAGAAAGTTTCAAGTCAAGCCTTGACTCTTTGGTCTCTCCCTGTCATTCAGTCTCACTTGGCTTCTCACAGAAGCCATTAACCAAGAAACACGCAAACAAAGCCCAGAAGAACTGAAATCAGATTTGGCTTGAGAATTTACTGCTGCTGACTTAGTCATAAACTACTTTATTATGCCAGGATCCTCAGGCACTGGAGCCTGGGGTCGACAGGATGGAACAGTGAGAGAAAGTAACTTTTTGCCAGGCACTCCTAAGAAGAGGGTGAAATGACGGCAGGTCAAAGTTAAGATTGAACTAACTGTTGCAGTGTGCACAAAGAGGGCTCAGTTCCATCAGGGTGCAATATCAGCACTGGGTTTCAGAAGAGAGGAAATGTGTCCCTAAATAAAAGTACGGCCTTTACTCTTAGAGAGAGCTTGTGAGCTGATGTAATGCAGTGTCAGGTTAATACAGAAAGTCCCTGTGGCATTTAAGAAAATAGTAGCCGCTTATTTACTTTCACATGACCATTTCTTTTGGTTTAAAGAGGCTAGGATTGGCTGACCCAAAACGGTTCAGTGGAAAGAATACTTTTAGGATTCCAGTCCTAGTTCTGCTAACATCAGTCTTCAAAATTGTTACTTAGCTTCCCTAGACCTTAGATTTTTTCATTAGTAAAGGGAAGTGGTTGGATTTTCTATTTTCTAAAACCTCTGAATTTCTGTGACCTCTACTAAGAGTAAGGCAACAAAGAATTGTTCCATAACATGGTGGCAATTTTCTCTGTGTCTTTGCAGTTCTTACTAGATTGACTGCAGTGACCATCTGAGGACAGTATGGGGACAGAAATGGTCATCCACAGCTTTGTCTCATCATTTTACATAAACCTTCATATACTGTAAATGTTCATTCATTCTGTGGAATTAAGCTAAAAATTACCCTTACCTAATATTCTCCCTTTTTAAATGTGCATCATTAAAACATTTCTTTTCTTACATTGAATTTGTTCCAACTGAATCATCCCAAGGAAGGCACTAGATCTTAAAATCTCATAATCTGTTTGTGTGGGGCAGGCAGAGAAGATGAAGGACTGGTGCCTATGGGGTGAAAGAGATAGAGAATCAAGGAAGCCTTGCATTCTCGTCTTGATCATATTTGTGTGTTTAACTTTTTTTCTTCCCTCCACATTATCCACACACCTGTTGTTTGTTTTTTGGTTCTAGGGCTGTAATTTAGTCACTTTCATGTTTTCCACAGATATTCACACATAAAAGGTGAACTGAGTTAAATCTCTTCAACTACTTCTGGAATTTTACCATCATTTCTTTGGATTGAGATTTGTTCTTGGTCATCCCTTCTTCTTTTAATAAAGTGCATATATGAGATACTATTTAAGTACTTTACATGTGTTTTTTTTTCCCTTTAATTTTCATAGCAACTCTATGAGGGAAGTACTATTATCATCTCTGCTTTAAGATAAAAAAAATGTTTACACAGAGAGTTCAAAAAAATTCCCTAATATACAAAAAGGTTAGTGGTGAAGACAGGATTCAAAACCAGACACACTGACTCAGGACCTCATGCTCTTCCCCATTTTATACTTCTGCCTGAAAGTTGAGATGATCCTAAAAGTCTAGCCCATTAGCTATTAAACGCTTTCATATGACTTGATGTAACCCACAACAGAGAGAGGTTAAAAAGGTAAAAAAAAAAAAAAAAAAAAAAAAAAAAAAAAAAAAAGCTCATAACATTGAGTACAAAATTTCTGTTATATTTTGAAAAACAAAACTGTGAGAATAAGAATTTCTATATCAGTGGTTACATGTGTAGAACAAAATTTTAGTTAACAAACAAATAACCTAATTAATTAGGTTCAATCTAATTTCTGCTTACATACACAGTTGGTCATCAGATGTCTACAGAGCTTCAAAATGAAAATAATAAAACAAAATAACCATAAAAGCAAGAACTAGCAAACACTGTAAAATGGTACAGATAATTGGGAAAACAATTTGGCAGTTACTTAAACAGTTAAACATATACTTACCTACAACCCAGCCAATATACTCTACATATTAATACAAAAATAAAATTGTATGTTTGCACAAATACTTATTCATAAATGTTCAAAGTAGCATCATTTATAACAGTGAAAACCTGGAAACAACTCCAATATCCATCAACTGGTGAGTGGATAAAGAATTTGTGGTATAGTCATACAGTGGAATAGTACTAGGCAACAAAAGAAATAAAATCCTAATACATGCAACAATGTGTATGAATCTCAAAAACATCATCCTAAACGAAAAAAAAAAAGGGCACAAATACTATGCATAGTGTGATAATTTTTTAATGAAATTTGTAGAAAAGGCAAAACTAGAGAGGTAGAAAACAAATAAATGTTTGTCTGAGTCAGAGAAGGAGCAAATAATTAACTGCAAATATACACAAGGTAACATTTTTAGGTGATGGTCATATCCTAAAATTGGATAATGGTGAAGGTTGTACAATTATATAAATTTACTAAAGCTACTAATAACTCAATATTAGTGAATTGTATGGTATTTAAGTAATAACTCAATAAAGCTGCTTAAAATATATTTAAGCCTCTCTTTAGACTTAGTAAACCAGAATTCCTAGACTACTTTTTTAATTGTGGGAAAATACACATGACATAAAATTTACCATTTTAACTATTTTTAAATGTACAGCTCAGTGGCATTTAAGTACATTCACATTGTGCAACAATTTCACCATCCATCTCCAGAATGTTTTCATCGTCCTCTACTAAAACTGCGTGCACATTAAAAACTAACTCCAGATTCTTTTCTACAGACCCCTGGCAAACTGCATTTCACTTCAGACTCTGAATCTGGTTACTGTATGTACTTCAAATAAGTGGAGTCATATAATGTTTATTTGTCTTTTTGTGTCTGGCTTATTTCATTTAGCATGTTTTCAGGGTTCATCTATGTTGCAGTTTGTGTCAGAATTTCACCCTTTTTAAGAAATAAATTTTTACTCTATTGTATGTATATACAACATTTTGTTAATCCATTCATCTATTCGTCCATCCAACAGTTCGATTATTTCCATCTTTTGACTATTGTGAATAATGTGCTATGAACATTGGTGTGTCTTGGTAGTATATCTATACTTTTTTTTTTCTTGTGGGAGAAAGGGATCCATGGCTTTAATTATATTTTCAAAGGAATTTGTGATCCAAATTCTAGCCATGTGGCTGACTGCAGAACATACAATACATAAAGCGTTCAAGACTTTATTTCCTGAGGGAAGATGAATCTATCAATTTGGATTGAATCATATACCTATTAGAATTAAGTAAGATAATGACTGTCACTTTATTAACCCTTTATTATGTACCAAGCTCTGTACTAAGCACTTTTACTCAATATAGCATTTAGCCCTTATGATCCACACTTACAAAGCAACGGGAAGTGGTCATTTACTCAAGGTCAGTAGAAAATTTTTATTCAAACTCAGCTTTTTCTGGCCCCAAGGCTGTGTTTGTAATCACTCTACTATACTGCCTCTGTAAAGATACTTTTTGGACTCACTCGAGTTAGTTTGGAAATCTGTTATAAGTTGGCATTGCATTTTAGGAAAGACAGGCGATTTGATTCAAGAAACAAAGTAAAAATCTAACAGAAAGGCTCAAAACTCAATCAGTGATTATGTTAAGACACGATTTTGGACCCTCTGTGCAAAAATTAAGCTATTTGGAATGAGTCCAGTTCTATTTAAGCTAAATCTTCTAAAACTTCCTTGTGTTTTTTCCTCCCCATCTGCAGCAGAGAGAAAAAGACCACTTTACCATAGCAACGAAGCCTGCAAGGTGTTGGCCAGTCCTCCTTTTCAAGACTTCTCTAACTCTCAGGGAATCCTAGGCAGATGTCAGGAGAGGAAACACAAGAAACTGCGTGTGATTCTACTCCTAATTCAAAGCAGACTTTCCTACCAAAATGTTCACTGAAAGTAAGTTAAGCAGCTATTTTACAAATGGAGATTGTGTTCAGATGCAAATAATCTGGTAGTGGTACATTAGCGTTCCTGGCTCTGACAACTGCACCTTCACCTGGGTTTTCAAATAATTCCCTTGGCTGCAGCTAAGTGATTCTCCTATTAAAATATAAACACCTGTCTATTCTTTTCTGAGGCCTTTTCTCTGAGCCTTAGATTCTATTAATAGAAACTTTTGGGGTGAATACCAAGAAGGCAAGAAACCACTCAAGAATGAGGCTGACCACAAAGATGACCAAAACTTTCAAATTGGGGAGTGAAGCAGGACAGGGATGAATAGATGTATGATTTATAAAAGTAACACGCTCATGGCAGGCCTGCCTGAATTGTTCCGTATTTGCACACGTTATACAAAGCATGCCTGCTGTATGCCATCCCAACTAGAATCTACATTCTGTAAAGGCACAAGTTGTATTCCCTTTCTTTGTATCCCATCCATTCTCAAACACCGAAACTCTATTTTTGGCATTAATACTTCAAAAGCATTTTTGTTTACTTGTTACTTCATCATCAGGAGTAACATCATATTTACTTTCCCTGCATTTAGTGATATTAAAGTTAATAAGGAGTGATTTTTTTTTCTTGCTATGGACTGATGATATGCATTCAAAAATATCTCAAGAAGATACTTTTGTGTCACCAAGGTCTTTGTTTCCTACAAATCAACTGGATGATTTAACAGAAATTTATTGCTTTAATCTAAGGCCTAATAAAGAGGATTGTGGTGATTCTTAAAAAGGAAAGAGATGTAAACCTGTGCTATAAGAGGAAGGGAGGATTTCTCAGTGGTGGTGTGCTGCTCATTGAGAAGGGACAGACTAGGGATGTAAGATAACAAACACTTATACTTGCCTCGCATACTTCTTAGAAGTGCCAAGATCTCAGCTTGTGGATAGTTCTCTGGAGTTCATGGGGTCTATTCACTGAGAAAGCATCATGCCCTTGGGAGCTGTAGCAAGAATACACACAATGAATTTGCATTATTACCAGCAACTGTATGTGCCCAAAGACCTTGAAGAGCCCTCACTGCTTGCCGATGGCATAGTGTGGCAGAAAGTACTGGACTGCGTAACCTCAGAGTCTTTGTACTACTATGGGAGGAAGAAGGAGTCACCAAAATAATTTATACTGGATATAGTAAAGACTGGTGAGCGAGGCCTTGGACCAGATTTGATTTAACTCAGCTGGGGTATGATCATTATAGCAAACATTTTATAATGCTTACAATGTGCAGAAATTGTTCCAAGAATTTATATTTACTAATGGAATTTATTCTTACATTTTATATATGAAGCAACAGAGGTACAGAGGGATAAGTAATCTATCCCAGATAGCACAAACCAAGAAGTGCAGAGCCAGGATTTAGAACCCAAACAGTGCACATTCCCTCTTGCCCCCATCCCCACACAAATCTTTTTTCAGGAAATATGCCTACTATGACTCTGAATGTTTCCTCAGGTAGTATTAGGACTAATGTTCAGTTTGATAAATGCAAACTGCATAAAACTGAAATGCATCAGAAGTCACTGCTGCACCACTCATAGCTGGAAGGGAGTGACTCAGACATACAGGAGAATGAAGCCTTTCTTATTTCTCCCCCTTTTTCCTCGCATCTATGTTCTTATTCAAAGTCTCTCCTCGGCACCCTCTCCTGGTCTAGATAGCAGAGAATGATAGGTGGGAGTCACTGAATACCCTACACCTGTTTAGCCTAGTAGACTCTGATAACCGTGTGTGTCTTGCAAGTGGCATTTTACGCAGAGGGAACAGATCCAGTCAGGTCCTCAGTCCTCTTTCTGTTTCAGGCAGTACATACATATTTTTTCCTCTTACTTTTTCTCACATTCTTTCTTCCAAAATTTCCTGAGCAGAAGCCATTTCAAGCCCCCAAACAACAAGTCATTAATTTCAAATACTCTCCTGACCTCCCCAAACAGCTTTACACTCAAGCAAACATCACAGCCTGGGAGGTTTGTGGCGCTAGTGGATTGCCACTGGACCCTGGCCAAGCCCCATCAGCCTGTGCCCAAGCGAGGGCTAATGGAATACACTGTCACATTGCATATGATTTATTACACCTGAGCTTTTTAAGAGCATGCGAGGCATTCCTTTTTTCCCTCTTTTCCACTCTGTGATTTCCACCCCATTACCAAGGTCAGTTATTCGGCCTAACCAAAAGAAGAGTTGTTGAAAATGGATAACGTTGTCTCTAAAGAGCCCTTAGTTTCCCTTTTATCTTCCCACTCTCCTCTATTGTGCAACCAATACCCCTTTTCTCCTTCCACCTTATTTTGTTCTTTCACCTCCATTTTGCTTTTCCTTCTTTCTATCACAGGACCTTCTCTTTAGATGAAGAATACTATGTGGCTAAACAAATATCTTGCAAATCCTTCAAATTCTTCTTGGTTTTAATTGGTACCTCTTAATTAAAATAATTCCTTAAGAACTGATTTGTTATCTCAGTTTTTCAATTTGTAAGGAAAAGAGATTTGAAGAGTATCTGAGGTGAATCAAGAGATCAGTTAAGAGGTTATTGATACAGTGCAACAAGCAAGAAATGATGGGAAAGTGAGAAACTCTGATGCATTTAGATATGACAGGGAGACAGGGAATTCTGTAGGAAAAGACCTGGCTTAGGAAAATACCCATAAATGGCAATTTAGAATTGTCCATTTCGAAAAGCAATCTAACTAGAACTAGTGTCATTCCTTATCTGTAGCAAAGGGCAATGGTACTGGCATTTTTCATGCAGCTGAATTCTGAAGGGACAGGAAAGAAGCAAATGCACCACACATGAATAATAAAGCACAATATTTTCCCAGTGGCAAAATAAATTTATGATTTTAAAAGCATGCTCAAGAGGGAAATATCCTTTCAGTACTACAGGGTTATAATTTGTTGTCTCTGGGAAAACATAAAGCTTGATTTTCTTTAGTTACTTATTTCACAAATGAATGATAAAGAAAATCAGCCAGGCTAAGCTCTCACTGGTTGAGGTTGGACTTGAATTACATCTCACATAGGACATAAGGTCAAAGGAAGACCTCTGAACAGAAGGAAATGACCATGAGTGACAGCAAAAATAATAAACAGCATAATTTTATCTCCAAGAGCTTCATAGACTGGAATATTCATATCCTAAATGTGAGTGTGAAATAGCTTAAGTAATTAAACTGGGAATTAAATACACAAATAAAGAATGAAAAAAAATAAAAGTAATCCTAAAGGAAATTATAGGAATGAAAAATTTTATCATTGAAAATTTATAAAACTCCCTGCAATCTTGAGAAAGAAGAACAAAATTGGAGAAATCAATAGATTCTTTAAGTCACAGATTTGACAATACTTCAGAGAGAGTCGGTACACAAAAAAATAAATCTACAGAAGTTATCAAAATTTTGTACAAAGATCAAGAGATATGAAGTATAAAGATAAGATAAGGAGATGGAGAAAATAATGAAAAGCAATATCAAGTAGCAGGTTAAAGGTCAACAAAGAATAAAAGAAATGCAATATTTGATAAGTAAGGACTGAAAATGTCTAGAAATAATGAAAGAATAAAAATAACTCTTTTTTGGGGAAGGTCAATAAATTCTAAGGATAAAAAAATAATAAATCCAGTAAAACTGTAAAATGTAAGATAAGGAGATGATATTGAAGACTCCTAGAAAAAAAAATTCCTATGAAGAAATTACAAAGTTGGAGTTCACTTTTCAATAATAATTGTGGAAGGAAAAAGATAATAATTTCAAAGTTCTCAGGGAAACCCAGCTAAATTATTGTCTAAGGAAAACAGTGCAACAAAGTCACCTTTATTAAAACTAAAATTGACAAAGTTGAGTCATATAAATAATTTCTAAAATATATGCTTCAGGTGGAAGAAAATAATCTCAAAGGCAGTTTTGTGAAGTAATAAAATATAATAAATTGACAAAATAATAACAATGGTGTCTAATTTGTAAGATAAATAACATTAAAATACTGAATAATGATAAAATGCTAACATGGAATAATGAAACTGAATCTGTTATTTAACTTATTGGTCAGAGACATTAATTGACTTTAAATTTTTTGTAAAGTATGCATGCATTTTAGAAAATATTTAAAGAACAGAACTAGTGTGTAACATAAAATAGAGTAGAAAAATAAAATATAAAAATTTAATAACCAAAGTCAGAAAAAATAATATAAAATGAGAGACATTGAGAAAGCAAAAATATGTTAGAATTCATACTCACAACATATACGATTACAAATATAGATAGATTAAACCCAATTAAATGACAAAGATTATTTAAGAGAAACCCAGCTACATGCTGCTTATATAAAATTCTTCTAAAATTTTGAAGGCACAGAAAGGTTGACTTTTTTTATCATGGAAAAATATGTACCAGATATATTTTACTTTAAGCATGTAACATTTTATTATTTGATAATAGAATTTGATACTAATTTTAGACTTTAAGGAAAATATTATGCTATTCTACAGATAAACAGCATGCTAACAACAAAAAGTTTTAGTTTCAATTCACCACTATATTTACAAGTATATAAAATGCATGCATACAAAAAAACACTCTAAATATATGAAGTAAAATTTGACAGAATAACCAGAAGAAATTGACAAGCTCAGTAATAGGACTTTCAATATATCTCTGTTAATTAGTTGATCAATTAGAGAAAATAAGGAAGCATACAGAACAGAGGTGACAAACTATGGCCCACAAACCAACCTGCCACCTGTTTTCCTACATGAAGTTTTATTAGCACAAAGACAGACCCATTGTCAACATTTTGTTGATGGCCATTTTTTTTTGTGTGTGCTACAATGGTAGAGTTGAATAATTGTTAACAGACACAGTACTGTCTTCAAAGCCTAAATTATTTACTATAAGGCCCTTTACAGAAAAAAAATAACAACCATTAATAAAGGAAATCTCAATTAATATAGTTTTTAATTGATTGGGTTAAAAAAAAATGCACTGGTCATAAGGACTTAGTCTGGTGAGACTTGATAAATGCATACACCTCTGTAACCACCACCTAAAACTAGATATAGAGCATTTTTTATCCCCAGAAAGTTCTATTTAACCATGTGTAAGCAATTTCCTCACCCCTTACCTCCAACCCACCTATTCAGAGGTAGCAACTTTATTTGTAACACCATTGATTAGTTTTACTTATGAGGGTATGTCTGGCTTATACTACTTTACACGATGTCTTTTAGTTTCAAACATATTGTTGCATGTCCCAGTTATTGTCAAATACTTACATTATGTGATCATTCCACAATCTGTTTACCTATTCTTTTACTGATAGGCATTTGGATTACTATCAATTTTTTGGTCATTATGAATAAGATTGCTATGAGCATTCCTAGAAAAGTCTTTTTGTGAACATTATGTTATATTTCTTGAGCAAATATCCAAAAGTGGAAGTTGACTCATATGGTAGATGTACATTAACTTTGTAAGAAACTTTCAAACAGCTTACTGAATTTCATTACCCTCATCAGCAATATACAAGGTATTTAATTGCTCCACAGCCTCAGCAACCTTTGACATTTTCAGTCTTATTGAATTTGGATGCTTCTCTAATAGGTATGAAATAATATCACATAGTGGTTATAATTTGCATATCTCTATTGACTTGTAATGCTGAGCAACTTCTCATGCACCTGTTAGCCATTTCTATGATTTCTTTTGAGAAATATCTCTAATTAAGTTTTGTCTGTTTTATATTGGGTTGTGTTTTTTAAATCATTTGTTTGCATCTTCCCCTTATTACTACATTCTGCATAGAATTTGACAAGTACATAATTATGACTATATTCTACGTATCTTTTATTTTCCTATCCATTTTTATGATGTGTTTTATTAATAGCATATTTAATTTCCATTAAGTCCAATTGATCAAGTGCTTTTTACAGGTAATGTTCTTTATGTCATCTATGGACCTAGAATTAACATTTAGATCTGTATTCTTTTTTAAAAAATTATTTTATTATTGGTTTTAAGTATACTCATCTCAAATGATTTTAGTATATGCAGTGAAGTCAGGATCAAGTTTTCTTTTTTACACATAGATATCCATTCTTTTTCAGAATATAATAGTTACAAAAAGAATTGTCTTTCCTTATTGAGTTGATGTGAGAACTTTGATGAAAATCAATTGGCTATAAATATGTATCTTCTTTTCTAGACTATTTAATTCCAGTGATCTACATTATTTTATATCAATACCACATTGTCTTGATTACCATGGATTTATATTAGGCCTTAAAATTGGATAAAGTTCTTGGAGTTGTTCTTTCTATTTCAAGGTTGTCTTTTTCTTACATATCTTTAAATTTTCCATATAAATTTTAGACTTACTCATCAAAAATTCTTGCTGGTACTTTGACTGGAATGGTATTGAATCAATCAATATATTACATTGTGTAGACTATACATCTTAACAATATTGAGTCTTCTAATCCATGAACATGATGCATTGATCCATTTATGCATGTCTTTGATTTCTCTCAGCACCATTTCATATTTAGCACCTTCAACATTATTTTTTAGACCTATTTTTAGGTATTTGATTTTTTTTTCTGTAATATTGACTTTTAAAAATAGTTTGTTGTTTTGTTTTGTTTAATTTTCATTGCACTGGCTGTAAATTCCAGAACAACAGAAGATGAAAAGAAGTGATGAGATGAGAAATCCTTACATTATGCCCAATTTTAGGAGGAAAATATTCAATGATTTATCAGTAATTAAAAGTTACCTCTGTGTAACTGAAGAAGTTCTCTTAAATTCCTAGTTTGCAAAGTTTTGTTGTTGTTGTTGTTGTTGTTGTTGTTGTTTTGTGGGGAGGGTGGTGTCATTGTTTAAGTCATAAATGTGTACTAAACTTTGTCAAATTTTTTTTACATCCATTATGTTTCTCCTGTGTTTTGGTTTTTCTCTTTTAATTTGCTTTATTTTGTTACCATGATTGAGTTTTGATTGTTAAAATAATTTCCAATTTGTAAGATAAACCCACTTAATTATAATGTGTCATTTTTTAATATATTACTAGATTCGATTTGCTAATATTTTAATTAAGGTTTGGAACCTATTCATAAGATATATGGTTTGTAATTTTCTTTTCTTGTAATGCCTTAGTCTGATTTTAGTATCAGGGTTATGCGTGCCTCATCAAGTCCAAAGTACTTGCTTCAGTTCCATTTTCTGCAATAATTGTGTAAGATTGGTGTTAATTATTCCTTAAATATTTGATAAAATTTACCAATGAAGGCATCTATATCTGAAGTTTTTAATCTGAAAAGTTTTTATTTTGTTAATACATTCAATTGCTTTGATAGATTTAATGCTATTCAGATTTTTCTATTTTTTTTGTTAAGTTTTGGCAAGTTTAATTTAAAAGATATTTATCTATCCCACGAGTTGTTGAATATATTAGAATGAAGTTTGCAAAGTGTTGCCCTGTTATTCTTTTAATGACAATAGAATCTACCATGATATCCCTCTTTAATTATCCCTCTTTAATTAGAAGTTTGTGCTTTTCTTTTCTTTTTCAGTCTGTCTAAGGAGTTTATCAATTTTGTTCATCTTTTCAAAGAACCAATTTTTAATTTTGTTGATTTTTTTCATTTTTTGCTATATTATTGTTATGAATATTTATTTTTGTTATTTTGTTCCATTACTTCTTCTGGTTTTATTTGCTTTTTTCCTCTTCTTCTTCCTTTTCCTCCACTTCTTTTTTGTCTGAACTTCTTAATGTAAAGGCTCTAGAAAAAGAATTTTAAATCTTTCTCTTTTCCCAAACATAGGCACTATAAATCTCCTTGAACACAATACTTTAGCTGCATCTCATAAACTTGACATGCTATCTCTTCAGTATCATTCAGTTCAAAAGAATAATTTCTTTTGGACCTATTGATTGTTTTAATAACGTGTTGCTTAATTTTCCAGTATTTAGAGATTTTAAAAGATGTCTTCTTGTTATTGATTTTTCCTTTAATATTGTTGAGGTCAGAGAACACACTCAATGATTTCAATCTTTCAAAACTTATTTAGATGTGTTTTATTACTTAGTATGTGGTCTGTCTTGGTGAACATTGCATACACACTTGCAAACTATGTGCATTTTTTAGTTTAATGTTTTTGTAATTTTTGGTTTTTATTGTAATGTTTTACCAATGTCAAGTAGGTTAAATTGGTTAATAATAGTTTTTTCAAATCTTCTGTATCTTTACTGATTTTTTTCTACTTTTTTATCAATAGTGTTAGAATCTTCTAATATAATTGTGTATTTTTCTCTTTCCCCTTTAACTATGTTCATTTGTTATTATACTTAAAGAACTGTTTTGGCTCATATGTACTTGTAATTGTTGTGTCTTCATGATGACATGTCCCTTTTTATCTTTGGTAATGTCCTTTGTCTTGAAATTTATCCTTCCTGATACTAACACAGTATAAGAGCTTTCTTATAATTAGCATTTATATTATGACTTTTTCCACTCTTGTGTTTCAGTCTGTCTACATTTATATTCAAAGTGTGCATCTTGTAAACAACATTTAGCTGGACATTGCTTTTGTATCCACTTGGATATATTTTACCCTTTAATTGAAGTGTTTTGTCTATTTTCTTTTCATTTAATTGTTAATAAAATTGAGTGTAAGCTTACCATCTTGGTAGTCATTTTTATTTGTCTCATCAGTTTCTTGTTTCTCTTCCTTTTGTGCCCTTTTGAAATCAATCAAGACTTTTGTTTTAGTATTTATCTCCTGTATTGAAATTTTAGTTATACTTTATGTTACTTTTAATGATTGTTCAATAGATTATATTATGCATCTTTACCTTAACAACATTTACCTTCAAATATTATACTAGTGCACAATGTAATCTTACAAAAGTATAATTGCAGTTACCTCTTGTGTGTTATAAACTTGTCCTTATGTATATTGTTTCTACATATTTATAAACCTTAAAACACATTGCTCTTTTGTATTTAATCTATCAATAATTGTCTTTATAAGTGTAAAAATGTATATAAAAATAAAGATAAAATGGTCTCTATATTTTCCCAAATGTCCACTCTTTCTGCTACGCTTTATTCCTCTAGCAAATGTGAGCAAGTTTCCTTCTACTATTTCCCTTCCTGCTCATTTAAGACTCTTCTTGGTTTACAGCCATACTACCCTGAACAAGCCCAATCCCGTCTCATCTCGGAAGCTAAGCAGAGTCGGGCCTGGTTAGTACTTGGATGAGAGACTACCTAGGAAGATAGGAAGACCAGGTGCTGTAGGCATAAAAAATAAAAAAATAAATAAATAAATAAGAGATTGTAAGCTACTGACAAGGTCCTTCCAATCTGTGAGGTCGAACAAGGGTTGCCTCGCCTAAAAAAATAAATAAATAAGATTATTTTTCCATGTCTCTACTCAAATAATTTAGCTTATTTTCACTTTTTTTTGGTAGAAATGAAAATATTTAGGAATATGACTTTGATTTTAATATTTCTGTATGTCTGCATTCTAGATATTTTGATATGTACTTAATGTTTTTTATTGTTTCCTAATTACTCTCTATTTCTTGATTTGTTTTTTCCTATGATCCAAAAGTTACTGGGAGAGTATTTCAAAGGTCTTAGTTTGAGTCGTTTTTCAAAAAGTGTTTCTTTTCAGTTTGAATTTATTGTGACTTCAGAAGATAATAATTATTTTTTAATTTTGAGGTATATAATGATTTTTTTCATTAAGTAATAGCATTTTGTAAATGTTCTATGAATGGGAAAATAGGCTTATTTGCTATAGGTGCATATATTTTCATCTCTGCCTTTCGATCATATAAAATTCATGAAAACCCTAGAGTAGGTTAAATATCTCAGATCAATAGTATCAATTTCAACAGGACAACTATGCTCAATTTCCATATTGATGCCATTTTAGCCAAATTATTATAAAATCTTCAAATAACATAATTCCATCAGTAGGCAAATAAAACACAATCTTAAAAGATATTTTTCACCTAATTAATTATTATATGGTATTTTTCTTTCATTGATAGCTTTTCCTGATCATACATCTAAGATCACGTAAACAAATATAATGCATAATATCCATAATTCATGGATTCAGACTAATACAATAATAAAAATTAAAACAAAAAAGAAAAGAAAGAAATGAAAACACTATATTTTAGAAACATGATATATGAAATTATTAGGGAATGATATATGATATGATTGCTAAAGAATCATAAGTAGTATGAAAGAAGTAATGTAACAGATTCTAGTATAAAACTACAAATATAATTACACTGTTGTTATTGTTTTTTTCTCAGTTTTGAGCACCTCTGTAGACTGCACAAGATGCTAGGCTTCTTATAAATCAAATTCTCACAATTCAAATGAGCACATCTAAGAGTACAGTTTGAAGCATCTCTTTCATTATTTCAATTACTTGATGCGACAAAGAATGAGAACAATGTGTACCCTGTGTTATGATTTAGCCAAATATTTTTATTTCTACATGCTTTTGCATATATTAGCTGTTGTTGAAAATATAAAGATTAATAGCCACTGTATCCTACCATATATTCGAAGTACATTATAATATTTAACAAAAAATTACTTTTTAACAAAACTATTTTCATTGAATTTTATTATGGATGCTATTAATATTACCTACCTTACTTTCTTTTTTGTAGGGTGGGATTTAGGTTTTGTTTTTATTTCTTTTGTGTCTTACAAACAGCAAGTGGATATATATATATATATAATATTTTTTTTTTTAACTCAAGTGAGTCTTTGCCTCTTAAGAAGTTTTTAATTAAATTAATTTAATTAAAAATTTTAATTAAATTAATTTAATTAAAAATTTTAATTAAATTTTTGCTTTTATTACCTGTGTTATGCCTTGCTCTTTAGGTTTCTTTGATATCTTTTTTTTTTTTTTAACACAAGTCGCTTTTAATTCAATGTTTGCTTTTTGCTTTTGTTTGACATTTTGAAAGTTACTTAGTGTGCTGTTTTAAAAATTTTGTCAAAGGTGGTTTTAAGATTATAGACATATTTTCAAACTTATTATTGCTTTTCAATTTGTAAAATAATTAAAATATATTGCCTTCCATTTATATGAAATAAAAAATCAGTACAACTAAATTTCCCTCCACATCTTTTAAATTTTTGTTTACTATAACCCCTTATTTTAGATGTTGCTTTTTAATTATTCATAATTTACATTTTATTTCAAAAATTTTGTTGACACTTAGATTTCATTATGGTAAACATATTCATTACTATTTGCCGATATCATTTCTCATTATAAATGTTATAAAAGCACAATCTTTCCTTTTTTGAGTTTATTTTGATTTGTCTCTTAGTCAATAGAAATAATTTTTTTAGTAATTTTGGTTTAGAAATTTCTGAAATTAACTAGAATACTTTCTAAGAATTATTACAACTTATAGTTCTTTTTTCCTGCCCTTATTTATGCACTCGATTCCTGTGGAACTTTGACATCATCATCTTTCCACTCAAAGAACTATGAGAATGATTATGCTATTGTCTTCTGAACTAAAATGCTGCAGAGTGAAGCCAACTGAATTTTGACCATTATAACCATATATATTTTTCTGTCTGGTTTCTTAAAAGATGTTGCCTCATTAAAATTTTACCTGAAACTCTTAACACTTTTTTTTATTTTTGTGAATCTGGCTTTTAGTGATTCACTTGATTATAAAACCTCAGATCTTCATTTAGATTTAAAAATTTTGTTTTTGTTATTTTTTCATAATTTCTTATTTTTTCTGCTGTACTTATCTTTTGAAATTTAGTTGTATTTAAAATATCCAAAACCAAGTATACATTACATATATTCTTGTTATTTTTACTCCTTTTCTGCATTCCATAAACATTTTTCAAGTTATGCTTTTGTAATGTGTTCAGTTTTAATCAAAATTCAAATTCCTATTCATTGTCTCAATCATGATTTGTATTTAATGTGAAAATTTTCTCTTTTTTAATCTCTGTACAATATCTTCTAACTACAGATTGTTTTTTCTTTAAGATTATCTGCCATAGTTTTATTGGCACAGTCTCTTACCCCCTCCACTCCCCTCCCCTAATATGAAAGAACATGAATTTAAGTGTTTCCTATTAATTGAGAATGTACTTCATGGGAGATTATTTGCTCTGTCTCCATAGATAGATTTTAATTTTTTGACTTACATTATGTTTTCAAAATAAATGATTATTCTGCTTATCTTTAGAGAGAGGGTAGATTATATTTATAGTATTTAAAGTATTATTAGACTGTATTATGTCCAGATGATTTATGTTTAGATCAATTATAACATTTTAAAGTTGAAGGTCCTGAGCAGACATATAGGGGAAACAGAGCAAGACTTCAAATTGAAGCAATGGGATTAGGTTACAAATATCTCTTTTCCAGTTACTGGGCAGCATTTTGAAGCCAACTGTGAAATGGCTATTTTTTTCAGTAGTCAGTCTTAGAACTCCATTTTTTACCTGTCATGGTCACCTATGTTAACTGGAATAGAAGTAATGTTTGAAATCGGACAAGACTGGCTTATGAAACTTTTTGTCTTTTCCAGAGTTGGCTTTGAGATCCAAATATGGAACTGAATCATTCATGGCTCCAGTCCCTGCTGCTCTGATTTAAGATTGTTAATGATATATTGATGGGACATGTCTTCTATTTTTACTTCTAAGGCAAAGTATTCCTCCCTGGGTCGACAATGATTAAGCTATCTTTTCCACTACAGTTCAATATATTAAGTTGCAACCAAATTTTTAAAATTTCTGGGATCAAGATGCTACCTTTTCTTAATTTTCAGGATTGGTGACAGAGTTTTTCACTTCTTTATTTTTGGTCACTTTGATAATAATTATGGATATGGACCTTTAAATGTACATGCTCAAGCTGCCATCTTCTCTATAGCCCAGAGAGTTTTGCTTTGTTTTGTATTACAAATATCATTCTGTCACTGCCTTGCTTAAAATTCTTCACTATTTTCTTATTGTCTGAAGATAAAGTTCAAATGATTTATCATTGTATGCATTTTAAAATCATTAACATAAAATAGCACACTACTGGCCCATGGACTTCAACTTCAGCTTGCAGAGTGCTTTGTTTATCCCGTCCTTGCCTAATCTTTGGCCTGACCTGAAATCTCCAGTTGCCACAGTTCTCTTTATTCTCTTCTCTTTCATATTCTGCCCTTTATATTTTTAATTTTCCATCTAAGCACTGAGGCTTTTGAGTTTGCTACCCCTCTGTCTCCAACCAATATTTCTACCACTGTAGAACTATTCTCACTCCCCATACTCTGATTTCTCTCACTTCTGTTTTTGTGCATCTGCTTTTTCCCTTGCTAGAAATATCATTTGCTTTCTCACACATTCTTTGCCAGGTAACTCCTATTTGTCCTTAAAATGTCAGCTTAGCCCCCATTTTGCCTGTTATGTTTCCCTAGAATGATTTAGACATCTCATTGATGTATGTCACAGAAATCTTTTCATGCTTTTTAAAGTGCCCATTACACTATATTGTATTTTGGTTTACTAGTTTCTTTCTAGGCCATAAAACAAGCTTCAACAAATTTGAAAGGATTAAAATTATATCAATTTCATAATATAAAATTATTTTAACCAAATAAAAAATAAATAAAATTATTGTTTAACCAAATTTCTGATGAGATTGAGCAAGACAAAAATGAATAATTATCATTAGAAACTTAAAAAGGTCATAATTGCAGATAGCATAGATATTTAAAATATAATCAGATAACATTATTAACAACTTTGTGTCAATAAATTTGGAAACTTAAATGGATGCATCCCTAGGAAAATATAACTCAAAACTTAACACAAAAATTTAAAAATCTGAATTGTTTTATTTCTAAGTAATAAATCTGTTGTAACTTTATACTTTACCGCAAGAAAATCTATAGACCTAGCTAATTTTGCAAGTGAATTCTACCAAATATTTAAGGAATAAATAATTTTTATTGTATACAAACTTTACAGCATTATAAATAATTGTTACTCCCCACTCATTTTATGAGACAGCAAAAAACTAACAGGACAGTAAGAGAAAGGAAAATTTTAGGTCTAAAAGCCAATAGCATGCAGAACTGATTAAGGAAGGGGGTGGGGTACCCAAATTATAACATAAGAAATGAAATATGGTATATAATTAGGGAATATAATGAACAACTTTATGCCAATAAATTTAACAATTTAGATGAAATGAACAAATTCCTTTAAAAAGTAATGTCATTTACCAAAGCTGAAAGAAGAATTCAACTGGTGAATTTTTCCAAATAATTTCAATCTCACACAGTCTACTGGATAGCAGAAAAAGTGAGCATGCACCAATTTCTTGTACAAGGCCTTATTGCCAAAAACTGAAAAGGATATAACGAATATGGGTAATTGCATAACAAGCTTTCCCATAGACATAAATGGAAAAATCCTTTGAAAAGTTAACACATTAAATATAATAACAAGCAACAGAGATAATACAGTTCAACAAATTGAGGCTTCTTTCAGGAATACAAAATGGTTTAACATTTAAAAATAAATTAATGTAATTCTCCAAGTAGAAATAAAATAATCACATTATAATATTGGTAGATTAGATGCAACAAAATCATTTTACAAAATTCAACACCATTCATAATAAAAAACTTTTACAAACTAGGAATATGTTTTACTTAAATCAAGAATCTATATTTTCAAAATCCTGCAATTTCATGATGAAATAGTTAAGTTCTCTCTCTGAATTCAGCAACAAGACCTGATTTATGCTAATACTATTTTTATTTAAAATTGTCTGGTTCTAGCCAATGCAATTGAGAAAGAAAAGAGTTATAATTATGAAAAAGAAGATAATCTATTATTTATAGGCAATGTGATTTTATACATAAAATCAAATAGAATACAAAAAGCTATGAAAATTAATAATATTTAGCAAGAACACTATAGAAAGTCAATGTGCAATATCCATTGCAATTTTATAAATTGGCGACAAACAAATAAAATCTAACATATAAAATGATACCATTTATATTAGCATGAAAACAATCAAATACTCAGGAATAAATTTGAAGAATTTATTCCCACACTGGAATCTATATCTATGCTGGAAACAACAAAATGCTATTGAGATAAATTATATAGGACCTAATTAAATGGAAGTAAATATTATTCTCATGGATCAGAAGACATGATGCAGGAAAAATGTCAATTCCTCACTAGTAATCTCTAGAGATTTAATATTCCAATTAAAATCCAAGCAGGTGTGTATGTGTATGTGTGTGTTTGTATGCAAATTGATAAGCTGATGTCTGCAGAAATTTGGAAATGCAAAGGGCCAAGAATAACCAAAAATAAAACTGGAAGAATCACTGCAAGATATTAAGGCCTATTATGAAGTGATCATAATTAAGACTGTAATATTATCGCACAGATAATGAAACAGAATAGAAAATATAGAAGTAAACTCTCACATACTTAGCCCCTGATATATCACATATATGACACTTCAACATGGGAGGAAATAATGATTCTTCCAATGAAGAACAATGGGTCAACTGGACAGCTAAATGAATAAATATGGAATCTCTGTATTATACACAAATATCATCTAGGTAGGTAGCAGCAGATTTAAATAATAAATGTAACAATAAAATTTTATAAGTAAACAAAGAACACCATACCATTGAATAAGTCATAAAAATACTAATCATAAATGAAAATAACTGATAAATTGTTCTATAATTAAATTAACTTCTGTTTATAATAAACTCCCAGTATAAAGAACTTTATTATATACTAAAATTGTATTATTAAAATGTATAAAGAATTAAAAATGTATAAAGAATTCTTACAAATCAGTGAAAAAAGACAGATTTGAATAGATATTGATTGAGTGAGACTATCTAAATGTCCAATAACTATATGGAAAGGTGCTCAACTTAGTCATGAGAGAGATGGATATTAAAACCACAAAGATAGGTCATAACAAACCTACCAGAATAGCTAAAATAGAAAAAGATGGAATGTAGTGTCGGCAAAGATAAGGAACAACTGGAACTCAAACATATGGCCAGTGGCATGTAAACTGGTAGAATGAATTACATTTTAAACCCATTTGACAGTGTCTACGTAGGTTAAACATATGCATCCCAGAAATTCCACTCCCTTGTATACACCCAACTTATATTCATATGGTGTTTACCAAAAATATGTACTAGCATGATGATAGTAATACTATTTGTAGAGCTTTTAAACAGAAAACCACCAATTACTCATCAACGGTAGAATTTAGAAATTGTGGTACCTTTATAAAATAGGATATGTATAACATTTAGCATAAATGATCTTCACAGCTAAGTGAATATCACAAAGATAATGTTGAGTGGAAAGAAGTCAGACACAAAATAAGATACAGTATATGATTTGATTCATATAATATCCAAAAATCAGGCAGAACTCCTTTATACAGTTAGAAGCCAGGACAGTGGTGACCCCTTTGCAAGAGATGGAGTAACTGAGGCAAGGGCCTCTGGTATATGGTCTGTCATGCTCTGTTTCTTGAAATGCATGCTATTACATGTGTGTCCATGTGCTCGGTTTGTGTGATGTGTCAAGTTGCAAATGCATGGTGTGTGCACTTTTCTGCAGGTATACTATACTTTAATAAAATATTTTAAAAATTAAAAAAGAACACCTAGTTGGAGCTGTGATGCAAGTTTCAGAATGCTCTCACCTCCAAAATGCCTTTCAACACCTGTGAAATCAGTAATTGCAATGCTATTTCCAAAAAAGGAAAATAATAAGTAAATAAAAATAAACAAAACGATCACAATATTAGCTACCAGCTGTAATATCAGAAACAATAGCAAGCTATGGCCATTTCTCTCCCAGTTTCTAAATACTGTGCAAGTCCTAAGTGGGATATGATTTATAGCCTGGAAAATACTGCACATGGGTCCCAGCCTCTGAAGTACTGAAAAACATATGAGAAGTTTGGAATGGATGCTGAGGGCCAATCTATCACAAAGAGTGAGATGCTTGTGCAACAACACATGGACGTATTTCTGGGGAAGTTAAAAACATCAGACTAGAACTCAGAAAAAGATGCGATGTCTGAACCTATACCTTTGGAACCATCTGCACGTGAGAGAGGGACAGAAATAGTAGAACTGGTTGTCTTATCATAGAAAGGTAGGAGGTGTGGAAAGAATGATCCAGAATGAGTTCTTGGGTGACACCAACATTTCAAAAGAACTAAAGAAAATGAGCTGGCAAAGGATATTTAAGAAGAGAATTCAGAGAAATAATAAAAATAATCCAAGAAAGAAAAAAGCTGAAGAATCCAAAAAAGGGAAAAAATATTTTTAAAAATTCAAATATGGAAGAAGAATCCCCCAAATTTGCTAGTGACCAAATAAATATTATGTTTGGTAGACAACTTCTAAATAATTACATCCAGCCTCTTCACTATAGAGATGAGGAAACTTAAGTCTCCCAGGGGTTAAATTCTTATGAATGAGACCATGACAGGTTGCAAAGATCTGAAGGATTTTGAAATCTATTGACCAGGTGAGTGGAATTGAACAAATTATTTCACCTCTCTGAGCATCTGTTTATTCAACTATAACAATATAGCTGTTGGACAGGAGGATTAAATAAGACAGATCTATCGTGCACCTAGCACAAGGCTGTCACATCATGCCCTTAATTTTTTTTTTTAAATTACGCCTTTATAAGCTCCTTGAAGACAGGAACTATAATAACTCTTTCTTTCCCCCTATTGCATCCCTAGCATTTTAGCTAATTGCCTGACCTATATAGGCACTCAAACAATATTTCTTGAATGAAAGAAGAATATAGTGATATTATAGCTGATTAACCAGAGTTGTAACTGATGTACCCTTTTGCAGCTGCATTTCTGAGGTAATGTTTGTTACCAGAGGCCAGAGCAGCATCTGCTCCACGAGGCTAAAGTGGTTGTAGCAAAGTGAAACTCCATCATCTCCTCATCTCCTAAGACCATATGAGTGGCCTCATAAAAGTGTAGTTTCATATATTAGCTGCCCCTTTATTCAGACCACACTGTTATTCCTCCTGCATCTGTTTGCAATCATTCATGCCACCATTCCTTGCAAGCAAGCAGAGGCTAACTGAACAAAAGGCTGCAGGGTGGTATGTGGTGTAAATTCCTCAACTCCTTGTGCTTTTCATTCAACTAAGCATAATTCAGCCCTTTAAAACAATGAAATTTCCTGATGCTCCATCAGACTCTGCAGAGGCTGTTTTGAAACACCTAATCACTGCTACTCCCTCCTTGAAAACCAAACAAGTGTTTCAATTCCAGATGGCTTATGTGTTTGAGAGTTTCATTTGTTTTCATTTTTTTCTTTTTTTTTCCTTTTGTTATTTTATGTTGAGTGAAGACCAATGGGAATTATCCACTGGACAAATCTACCCTCAGGTCTCTTCCTCATTGACCTGTCAGGAACCCCACTTCCATCACAAAAGAAAAGCTGAAAGAGTGAACATTATGAATTCTGGCTCAGAAAGCTAGACTGTCAGAATGAGAAGGGCATAAAAGATTATGTAGTATAGCCTCCTTTCCCTATAGAGTAAAAACTGAAAACAAGCGAGGTGAACAATTTGCCCATGGTCTTTTGAGGCAGAACAAAATTCAGCATCTCTTTGATCTAATGCTTCTTCCTTTCATTTAAAATGGTGTGGATTTTAAGAGAAATATAACCCACATGCTTCTGATTGAGTTACATTCATTGCATTCCCAAACCGTTTTGTTCAAGCCCGTCAGTGCTGAAGCCACCCTCTGAGCCTCTTTGCCGGCATGTAAGACTTTTGGAAATGTGAAGTGGTATTTTTTCCAAGGCAAAGTAAAATCTCTTTGAACGAGGGCTTTTGGAGAGAGAGAAGACGGAAAGAGAGAGAAAGAGAGTGTGCAAGCACATTAGCTGAGGAAAAAAGAGCAGAAGGGTAGATAAAAATGTGTACCTAAATCAAGTTTTCTTATAAGTTAAGCTACGTTTTCTCACTCCTGTTGCCCCCTGATAAAGTCTAACATGGGATACCATGCCTTCCAGTTTAATGTAAGGAAAGGAGAGCCTTAAGAATTGGAATACTCATTCCCAGACTCACCTGATAAAGTATGGATAATTGCGCATTCGATCACTACAACCACCTGTGGAGTTCTCTCCCTTAAGACATGGGCTAACACCATCACCTCATCCCCCTGTTTACTTCTTAAACTCTAAGTGAACTCCAGAGAAAAGAAGTTTCCTCTGTCTGACATTCTGGAGCTTAGAAACAATAAACCCAGCTGAACTATATATATTCTGTTATAAAGAGAAAAGGTGGGAAGCTCCTGACAAAAATACACAAAGTCCAGAGCAGAGATTGACTCTGTGAATTGCATTAGATACTGTAAAAGCAATTTAGAAGGGCTAATCATCAGGAAAGGTGAAGCATCTGAAGGGACTTGTGTCAGGAGATGAAGTGAACCAGGCATCAAGGGGCATAATGGCGATACCATCACCATACTAGCTCCCTCCTTTCCACTGCTAAACTACCTGAGATTGCCCCAAGTAAAAATGTGCTTACTATCTATCACCAAGCTCTCTAGTGATGCCTGGGATTCAGAGACTCATTTGCCAAGTGGCATGCAGCCTTAAGGCACAGTGATTAGATTTTTCCCTTTCTTTCCACACAGTTCCATAGAGATGACCACATTGGGTCATCTTTTCCTCTTTGAAGTCCTCCTGACTTCACTTGGACACACATTCAGGTGAGGGGAGGGAAGAAGAAGGTGATGTTGTAGGTGCCCAGAATTGTGAATTGTGCTAGAGAGGTGCTTCTTGGAGGTAGTTCTGTTCAGAAAAGGAACTCTGGTTCTCGGGGATAGACAGGGTATAAGAACTATAGTCCATTAAGAGAGTCCATAGGTGAGTGTCTACATCACTACTGCTCATTTCCAAGGCGAAGAGATCATTACTGAAGAGGTCACTTCTAATGTGATTTTGGCCTTCCATTTCAAATAGGGCACAGGAGATGCAAAGCAAAAAATAAGGTGGGTTCCACAGAGGGTGCTTCATCCCCCATTTCTTAACTTCCAGGCTGTCATTTGGCCCCTAGTAAAGCAGCTTTCTCAGTCTGAGCACTACTGACATCTATTTAATAGATACCAGTAACAAAACCCCTCAATTCTGTGACAACCAAAAGTATCTTCAGATAAATGTCTCCTGGGGAGTAAAATTGCCCAGTGGAGAACCAATGGCACTTTACAGGGCCCACAAATGACCTGCAGTCTGGACCAAAAGCTGCAGTGTGCAGCTTTGGACTCAAACCAGTTCTTGTCCCTTCCTTCATTTTCATTGGAAGCTCACCCCAGAGCCCAGGCACATGCATTCCAGAGCTCCCACTCCTCTCTACTTCCTTCCCCATGCCCACGCCAAGAGGTTCTCCTCCACCTGATCTTGGAGTCTTCACCCTAGCTTGAGAAGACTCAAGACAGAAACAAACAAACAGAGACAGGGGAGAAATGAACAAGATAGAAAAAGTATTTAAAAGTAAGCAGAACCTGGGGGTGGGAGCAAAGCATGCATTCTCCACCACTCCACCCGCCACCCCCAACCCCATCCTCGCCTTAAATAAAGCTCCTGGGCTTTCTCAAGTCAGCCTCCGTATGAATCTGGTTTTCATTTGCACGCTCCCTCCAGCCATGAGCCTAGCTTCTTCTCAGAGATAATTTGACTTGATTACTTTCTGAAAGGGCAGACAGAGCCAGAGTAGCCCGTACTCATTTACTTGTCACTCTCAGCATTGCCTTAATTTGGGCTGAACGGCACCTCCCCTCCCAAGAACGACTGTGAGACTGGGATCAAACTCTCCCTGGAAGGGTTATAAGGAGACAGGAGGTTCTTTCTGACCAGTTAAGCAAGCAGGGCCTTGGATGTAAAAAGACTGACACCATTTGACAAAAAAAAAAAGGAACTAATTTCAACAAAAGGCTGAAGTAGCAAATTTCACACCAAAATCAATTTGGGCTTTTCTCCTTAATATCAATACCAGCTAGGATATACAACAAAACTCAGGGGTGTGTGGTGTCAGATGGGTACTAGATTTACTGGGGTGATCACTTTGTAAGTTATATAAATATCTAATCATATTTTGTATGCCTAAAACTAATATAATATTGTATGCCAACTCTAATTGGAAAAAAATTAAATTATTTTTAAAAATCAAATTGCTGGTTTTGTAAGCATAAGAACCTTGGGTTATTTTTTCTATCTCTTAAACATTCTGCTCAGCACTGAGCACACAGAGGTATTTGATGAATATTTGTTAATTCATCATAATATTGGGTAGAATCTATTGAAACGTGTGAGTGGTGTTACATTTTCCCAAAATATTATTATATAAATTCTGAGTTTATTCATGTCTTCTTACATTGTAGTAAAATATTATAAGACCAGATACTTTTAAAATAAATGATCTGGGGTCATTTAACTGTAATTTTGTTTATTTCAGTTCTACCTTTCCTAAACGGCTCATCTCAGATTCTCTATTTCCGTAAAGCTTTCTGAAAACTCCAGTCATCAATTGATTCTCCCTATTACTGGTAAATCTGTTTGCTTATGTAATGGTTGAAAACCAGCAACATGTATTTTTTTTGGCCAGCACATTGGTTTATGTTTATTTTATGTTAATGCCTTTTGGCAAGGCCAGTCATCTCCCGTTCTTCCCGTGTCCTGATGTCTCCAAAGCCTTATGTCAAATGCTTCACATGTTTACACTTCCTGTCTTACTCCTGTTTGAAATATCCTGGTTTGTGCTAAACGAAAAATTCTTTGGCTATGTAAATCCATATTAAATTGCCATTTCTGTTGTTAAAAATGGTCAACAAAGAGAAATTTTATTTTGCTTGACATGTAATATAGTGCTCATTCCTACTTAGAGATCACTTCTTGCTTCTTAACTAGAAAGGGGCTCAAATCAAGATTCATATTAAATGCTTAAGAGTTATAATTTTGTTAGGGCTTCAAGGTCTTTGGGTTTGAAAAAGATTTGATTTTTTGAGATTTTAAATTTGGGCATATGTGTAAAAGCAGGTAGAGGAGAGTGGCCAAAAGCTTGAGATTTGGGATGAGAAATACTTTGATTTGAGAACCAGTTCAAACCCTGTGTGTCCTTGGGCAAGTGATTTAGTCTCTTCATGCTTTGGTTTCTTCATCTATAAATCTAAATAATAATCACAACAATATTGACCTCATAGTTTCTGGAGGGGTGTTGTAAATAAAGAGTTTAATTCAAAGCCCTACACATAATAAGCACTTGTTAAATGTCCACTATTAATACCATCATCAGAAATATGACTGAGGGCTAATCATAAAATAAGAAGACTAATACAAATTACGAGAGTGCATGTGTGTTTTATGTTGAGAGCGTGTGTATGGGAGTGATTTCTTGCATTCAAAATTTAGTTTTACGTGCAACCTCTGTTCGGCAACTGAAAAGAACCAGTGAGGTTCAGTTTTATAAAGAGAAGAAACTCATAGTTGAGAAAGTCAGGCTTTGTGACATGCTGTTGGATCAAGGTTTTAAAAATTAAGTATAGGAATGTTGCTTTCTTTTTTCTCCTGGCAAATGGAAAGGCCAAAGCTCAGAATTGTTGGAAGTGACACCCCAATTAATCAGGTTCTGTGCTTCAAACTAGATGTTGAGCCTGACAATGATCATGAAATTTTTAAATGACCCCTTTGTCCTAGTTGCCAAAATTTTTGGGAAAACTTGCTTCTTGGCACCTGCTATCTGACCAGCAAGAATGTGGGACAAAAAGTTCTTTTGAAAAAGAGGCCAAGCTATGCATTTGCTTCCTCTGAAAGAAAATGTAATTTTACAGAAGTATAGCAAGTTTATTTAGTTTATACTATTTGCTTCTGGTGGGTATTTCTCTACGAGCAACTTAATTCAAGTAAACTTAGAAATGGTAACTCCATCTTACAATGGCAACAGAAAATGGAAGTCATAATACTTATATAATGAAAAGCAGTGAGAAATTATAATATCCTATTCAAATTGATTGCCCTTCCACTCCCCCAAGTTTTTATCAGATGATAAAATGAAAGACAAAGAGTAAAATGGCATGTCTAAGATAACATAAGCAGATTCAGTTAGAATGAGAACTAAGGTCATTTATCTGCTAGCTCAAGGTCCCTATATCTCAACGGAGCCTCCAGCAGCAAAGACCTGTGAATTCTCCTCTCTCATTTGCTGTTTATATCAATGTAGAGATATATCCTGATTTATAAAGTTTACATAGTACTTCCAAATATTGTATCTCAATTATTCCTGACTGCATTACTGTGAAATAGATTGGACAGGTATTACTAGATTTTATGCAAGAGAGAAGTGAGACTCAGAAAAGTTAAGGCACTTGGTCTAAAGTCCCAAAGAACTAAGCCTCCTACTCAGGTCTCCTAACTGCAATCTATTTTGTCCTAGGATGGAATGGAATTATTTCAAAAGATACATAACACAAAACAGAGATGTTAAATGATTTATCTTAAATTATACATCCATCTCAGATTAAATAACTTTTCCCTGGAACATTAATGACTGATAATCAAGGCCATTTACTGTCATTTAAAGAAAACATCAGCACTGATAATCTATAAAGTTGAACACCAAAGAAGGCAAAATATTCCTGACCTTCCCATGAATACTTTTTTTGTCACTTATTATGTACCTGAAAATCTTTTTTAATTTAAAATTTTTTTTTCTAGGTGAGGCAACCCTTGGTTGATCTCATAGATTGCAAGGACCTTGTCAGTTTATAATCCCTTATTTTTTTTTTTTTTTATGCCTATAGCACCTGGTCTTCCTAGGTGGTCTCCCATCCAAGTACTAACTAGGCCCAACCCTGCCTAGTTTCCAAGATCAGACTGGATCGGGCTTGTTCAGGGTGACATGGCCATAGACTATACTTGAGAATCTTGCTGGACACTTTTTGTATATTTAAAATTTACCTCATTTGAACTCTATGAGTTAAATATCACTAATCCAATTTTTCGGATGAGAAATTAAGGCTTCGAGGAAACAATAAAACACCCAAGTCATATTGCTATCAGTCAAGAGAGAGCATGATGCCTATGACTTGGGCCTTGTAGCTATTTATGGCTCCACTCAAGTCCTACCTGGGTGTAAGGCAAAATGATATCAATAGAGTCAGAATTAAAACCCAGTCTGTCCTAAAGTTCATATCCTTTCTTCTACTTCTCTATTCCTCCACAAGTAAAGATTATTCCTGAACTAAAGCTTTTCCTTCTTCTCTAAATAGGAATAACAGGGCCCACTGAAGATCTAACCCTTTGAAGATCTCTGAAGATAATACACGTTCATTAAATAATAGTTACAACCCTCTTGAAAACACATTGCCTATTACTGCTACAATCTTGACTTCATTTATTTAACCTCTCTATAAACTTTGCATAATTTGCCTTATTTCCCACGTGAGTATTACTGTGTTAGAGTAAGTAGAAGTTAAAAACAACACAATCCCCTGTAGTATAGTGAATTGGATCGTCACAGCTCAATTTAGAAAGCAATTTTCCTAAGACATGTTTTCTTTAAAACCAAGGAAGGAGTCTCCACTGTGAATGCTTTCAGCTACAAAAGGCAGTTTGTAATCCCAATGAGATAACCCAGGAGCATTCACCTTCTCAGAGACTCTGATTATCTGATTTCCTTTGTTTACTCCCTGCAATGGGCACAAGCAGAACTAGTGTAGTCAGTGCCTGCTTTGCCTCAGTTCTCTGGTTCTCTTAGACTCAAGCCTTGTTCATCACCTTCTTCCTCTTACTCCCTCCAGGGCAGTAGCTCCTAGTCTACTTTTCTACCCAGCTAATCCTCTTAAAAGATTTGAAAGCCTAATGGGTAGCCCCAGTAGGTGCCCTGTTCCATGCTTGACAAAGTCATCTGAGTATCTCAGTTATAGCTGCCTCATGACTTGCCTTTGCAGAATGTTTGTATTCTCCCTCCTACATCTCTAGAAACAGGAGCAAAGCGTCAATCCAAATGAATATAGAGGAAATTTCCCCCAACATATATACTTTGGAGCAGTAGCTTCTTCCATGGTTACCTTCTTGGTCAGTATTTTAGAAACACTGCATATTCTACTTCCTGTCTCAGTGATTAGTATTGCATACTAGCTTATTAAACGGTAGGAGCAATTCTGCAGTGAAGAAACCTATTTGGTTTTATTCAGCCCAGCCAACACTTAACTTAATCATGGAACTGTGTTTTCTAGTGAATATTCATTAACATTTTCTAGCACTAGTTGTTCATGAAAGAATTTCTTCCAAAAATGCAAGTGAGGTAATTCTTTGTTTTACCTAATAACATTCCTTGTTGCCAAATTTCAAATGCACTGGATAAACTGAAGATAGCCTCAGTGGCAATCAAACCCCAAATTTATCCTTTCTCTCTGAACCTTCAGTCAAAGTTCCCACATCCTTATAGACTCTTTGCTGGTGCTATCTCCAATGCTATTACTAAGATGTCATTCAGGTCTTGGTTTAAATATTTAAATCCGCAGAGAGGTCTGGTTTGATATCCCTGGCTTAAGTCTCATTATTATAAATAAAATTTCTGGAAGGATTTAATAATGTACACTGAAATGGAAAGAGATATTACCTCAGGTTTTAGGATTAAGCAGGATTTATATTGTCTTCTTTATTCTTTTCTATGTTCTCAAAATTTTCTATAATTAGTTTTAAAATAGAAAAACATTCCTGAATAAAAACAGGAAAAGAAGGTTCCAGAACACAGTTGCTGATTTCTTTGAAGTACACCGTACTCATTTTTAACTTCTCCAGTTTCTCCATATATCTTGCCTGTCCTCTTTCAAAGCCAACCCATAAACTTTATGAGTTTCACTTTTTAAAAATTTCATTTGCTTTTCATTCCATGTAGAAAAATCTGCAGATGTTTTAACTTTATACACTCATGCAATCTGGTGTTCTAAAACTTCACCCAAATGATGTCTCATGACCACGGATTATTATTCTATAATTAAGCCAGCCTTGTCTTCAACGTAAGTCTTGCCTCAACTAAACACAAGGTC
Organism: Eonycteris spelaea; assembly: GCA_003508835.1. Classification (NCBI taxonomy): domain Eukaryota; kingdom Metazoa; phylum Chordata; class Mammalia; order Chiroptera; family Pteropodidae; genus Eonycteris; species Eonycteris spelaea. Next base: position 1,811,118 of record PUFA01000264.1, on the reverse strand, counting down.
TGGTTTCTGCCTGTATCTCATTTGATCCTCATCTGTTGAAAACTGTAATTGGACATCAGGTGAATTTTTAATTCAGTTCATTTAAACCTACTTATTTAAGTGGAATATCCCTCTACCAGGTTCTCTATAAAAATAGAATGTTCCAGATCATTCACTGAGTAATCAAGCACCCACATGACCCTAACAGTAAAAAGTTCAGAAGTGTAACATATCCAAATATAAAACCCCCAGTCCCAAATCCATTATGTATTCAGGATTTCTATAATGCTTACAGATATCTTAAGATAGAAAATTCAATCAAATTCAATCCTCTTTTCATGACCTTGTCACAGTGAGAGAACACTGACTGCTGAGCCAAAAGTAGCCATAACACCGGCAATGTATTTGTAACCCACACAAGACATGTGCTCTCTTACTACCATTCTCACAGCTCTGAGACTTCAGGGATGAGCTGTACTCTTCCCACTTAATAAAGCTGCTGTAGCTAAATGGTTAGTCTCTGAACCTAGAACTCCTACACTTTCCATACTTCAGTAAAGAGAGCTCTTAGAATTAGCCGGAGCTCTCTGGATGGGTTTCAGGCAAACTATTGCTCCCAAAATTGGAAAGACAGGCATATACAGATAATGACAGCTTACCATAGCAGCAGCCCAGGAGCAGAAGCCCAAGGCTGGACCCAGTACCAGAGGAGGAGAACTTAAACTGTAATTAGTGAATTTCTGGAAGCTTAGTATAAACAACCTCGAGAGTTAAAAACTTCAGGGGCACCAATATTAGAGGTATTCCCACACTTTCATGAGTTTTATCTCCAGGAATCCCACAAGGATGTTAGGGTAAAGAGCAAAGAAAAATCTCCTTATACTTCTTTCAGGAGAAAGGGAAAGTAACCTTTCTGAAACATGTTCAGATGATTCTGTTCTCTTTAACAAAAGTCTGACTTTAAGGGAAATCATCTTACCAGAGCCTAGCCTCTTTGGGTTCTATAAGAGCCTAACCAACCTAAGGTAAGGAAAATACCTAATTCCAGCCTGGTCTGGTCTTCCATGTGAGGGAATGGAAGTATCCACTCCTACTCTTCTATATCATTCCTGTGTTAGTGGAGGGCGAGAGGAAATGAGAAGCACTGTGACGTTTACAATAGGGGCACAGGATTACTAAAAGACCAAGACCTAATCATAGAACTGTAGAAAATTTCCCCTCCCCCACACATGCTACCACATCAATAGGATTCTCATATAGTAATATGAGCTACTATATAGTTATAGGTATTATAACTAAAAAGAGTAAAAATCTCAAAACATATTTAAGAAAAGTTTTAAGTAAAACCCAATGACAACAGAGAAGTCAAAGACAATGACACCACAGGAAATTTTAGCCTCCAACACCTATAACTACAGTAAATGATAAACACAGCCCAGTTTCTAGCCACAAAACATAAAACCTCACAATAGAGGCCTATTTGCCTCAGTTTCTTTTACCTAATACATTATATTCAATAGTCAACAAAAAATTATAAGGCGCACTAAAAAGCAAAAAATATAGTTTTAAGAGAGAGAGAGCAAATATTAGAACCAGACACAGTATGACAGATATTTTAGAATTATCAGATAGGAAACTATGTGATAATAATCATCATAGCTAAAATAGCTATGATTAATACATTAAAATTCTAAAAGAAAAAATGAGCAAGATGGAAAGCAGAAGAGTAATGTAATAAGACAGATGGATACTCTAAGGAAGTATCAAGAGGAAGTGCTATAATTCAGAGACACTGTAACAGAAAATGAACAATGCCTTTGATAAGCTCATAAGTCAACTAGACATGGCTTAGTAAAGAATCAGTGATCTTGAGGAAATATCAATAGAAACTTTCCAAACTGAAAATCAAAGGAGGAGGAGGAAGAGGAGGAGAAGAAAATCCTAAAAGACAATACCTAAGAACTATGGAATAATTAAAGAGATGTAACATCTGTGCAATGAAAATATCAAAAGGAGAAAAAATGAGAATTGAGAAGAATAAATATTTGATAATATACTGGCTGGGAATTTTCCAAATTAATGATAGACACCAAATCACAAATGCAGGAAACTCAGAGAACACCAGCTGAATAAATAACAAAAAGAGTATACCTAGGCATACTATATTCAAATTGCAGAAACTAAAAACAAAGAGAAATCTTCAAATAATCCAGATGTGTGGAGATACTTTACCTATAAAGGAAAAAGGATAAATATTGCATTGGATTTCTTGTTGGAAACTATGCTAGCAAGAAGAAAATGGAGTAAAATATTGGAAGAAAGAAATATCAAACTCATGATTTGTATAGAGTAAACATTTTCTTCAAAAATGAATGAGGGATAAAGACTTTCTGAGAAAAACAAAAACTAAGGAAATAAGTTGCCTGTACACCTGTTGTGCAGAAATGATTAAAAGAATCTTCAGAGGGAAGAAAAATTATATATGACAGAAACTCAGACCCACATAAGGATAGAATTACATAAAAATAACATTGAAAATAAAATCTTCTATTTAACTCATTCTATTGACCTAATAAATATTTTTTTTCAAATTAATAACAGCAATTATTTATGCAATGGATACAGATATGAATAAGTTAAAAGAATGTCTGCAATTTTATAAGGGATGAGAAAAAAAGTAAGAATACTCAGTTACAAGGTATCTGCACTACAAATTAAGTGGAGCAGTGTTACCAGAAATGGATTTAGATTAGTTGTAAATGTATATTGAAAACTCTATGGCAAGTTAGATTTAATTTTTAAAAAGTAAATGTAATTGATATGCTGAGAGAAGAGAGAAAACAGAATTTTAAAAATGCTCAAATAAAACCAGAGAAGTCAGTGAAAAAGTTAAAAAATAAACAAAGAACAAGTGTAACAAATAGAAAATAGTAAGACATAAGGTATTTACCCAACTATATCTATAGTCACATTGTATGTGAGCGGTTCAAATACACCAATAAAAAGACATAGTGAATATATTAAAAAAAAAAGACCAAACTATGTTGTTTATAAGAAACTCATTTCAACTGTAGAACACAGATACATTAAAAGTAAACAGATAGAGAATGATGTACCATGATAACACTAATCAAAAGAAACCTGGAGTAACTATATTAATTTCAGACAAACCAGACTTTAGAATGAGGAAATTATCAAGAATAAAGAGAAATTTTACATAATAATTAAGAGAGCAATTCTTAGGAAGACATAATAATCCTTCACTTATATTAATCTAATAACATAGTATCAAACAAAAAGAGAAAAAAGTTAATAAAATTTTTAAAAATGGCAAATATATTATTAGTTGGTGACTTCAACACCCCTCTGCCATCAATTGACAGATTCATAAGCAGAACATTAATAAGTATATGAACGAACTGAGAAAGACCATCAATCAATGGAATCTAATTGACATTAAATGAATATTTCACTCAATAACAGAAGAACACACCTTCTTCTGAAGCTCATGTAAACCCTTCAGCAAGATAGACCAATTCTGGCACAAAAAACATGCATTAATAAATTTAAAATAATAGAAATCATACAAAATATGCTCTCAGACCACAACAAAATCAAACTAGAAATCAATAATTTAAAGATAGCCAGAAAACCCAAAGATATTTTGAGAGTAAAAAAGATACTTCTAATAACACATGGGTCAATAAAGAAATCTCAAGAGAAATTTCAAAATATTTTAACTAAACAAAAATCAAAATACAACTTAATATCTGTGGGATGAAGCAAAAACAGTGCTTATGGAAAATTTATAGCATTGATTACATGTATTGCAAAAATGAAAAATCAATAATCTAATTTTTCATCTTAGGAAATTAGAAAAAAAAGAGCAAATTAAATCCAATGGAAATGGTATTACCTTGATACTCAAACTAAAGAAATGCATCACAAGCAAAGAAAAATACAAAGTATAATTTTTCATAAATATGTGCACAATAATTTTTATAAAATATTAACAAATCAATTCCAATAACATTACTCTGGAATGTAAGATTGGAAATATCATTAAAAATTCAATTAATATAATATCACATACCAGTAGAATAATGAATAAAAACACATGATTATAATAATATATGCTAGAAAAGCTTTTGAGAAAAATCTAGTATGCATTCATGTGGAAAACCTCAATATATAAAGATCAGTTGTATTTCTATATACAAGCAATAGACTGTGCAAAAATAAAATTAAAAGAACAATTCTATTCACAATAGAATAAAAAAGGATAAAATACTAAGGATTTAACAAAAGAGCAAAATTTATATGCTGACAACTACAAAACATCACTGAAATTTAAAATTCAAAATTGTTAAAATTTAATATCAAATTTTCACATTCATGGATTGGAAAATTCAATATTATTAAGATGGGAAACTCCTCAACTTGCTCTGTTAATACAACACAATATTTATCAAATTTCAACAGGCTTTTCATAGGAATTGACAAAGAAAGTTTTCAGAATAACAAAAACTATATCCAAAAAGAAGACCAAAGTAGAAGAACCTATAATTCCTAATTACAACACCTAATATAGAGTTATTGCAATTAAGACAGAGTGGTACTGGCATAAAAGACATACAGTTAGTTATATCAATTGTACAGATACACTGCCAATGGAATATAATTAAGTGTCCATAAATAAACCTTTACATTTATAATCAGTTGATTTTTGACAAGAAAACGAAAACAATTCAATGAGGAAAGAGTAGTCTTTTGCCAAATGATGTTGGGACAATGGGATATTTATGTGAAAAAGGACAACTTTAGATCTTATCTACCATACATAAAAATTAACTGAATCTCATACCATACATAAAAATTAACTGAATATGCTTCATATACTTAAATGTAAGATTTAAAAGTATAAAACTTTTCTAAGAAAACATTTAAAAAAACCCGTGACCTTCGGTTAGGCAGAGGCACCAAAAGCAAGACCCATAAAAGCAAAAATGAAGAAGGAGGAGGAGGAGGAGGAGGAGGAGGAGGAAGAGGAAGAGGAGGAAGAAGAGGAAGAAGAGGAAGAAGAGGAAGAGGAAGAAGAAGAAAGAAGAAGAAGAAGAAGAAGAAGAAGAAGAAGAAGAAGAAGAAGAGGAGGAGGAGGAGGAGGAGGAAGGAGAGGAAGGAGGAGGAGGAGGAGGAGGAGGAGGAGGAGGAGGAGGAGGAAGAGAGGAGGAGGAGGAGGAAGGAGGAGGAGGAGAGGAGAGGAGGAGAAGAAGAAGAAGAAGAAGAAGAAGAAGAAGAAGAAGAAGAAAGAAGAAGAAGTCAAATTAACCGCAGTCTAATTATGAGGCAGGCAGAAGGAGAATGGCTTACCTTGAGGGTTACATTTCTACTAGGAATCCATTGATAGACCTTAAATACATAGCCACACCTAGCTGCAAGTGTGGCTGGGAACTGTAGTGTCCGGCAGTGTGGCCTTGTGCCCAGCTAAAACTCAGGGGTCTATTAACTGCAGAAGGAAAGAGAGAATGGACCTTAGTTGTGATATATTAACTTTATTTGTTCAAAATACTCACTTTCTCTCTTTATTTGACTCTTTACTACAGAGCTTTTCCCTGGATCACTTATGGTTGACACAATGATTCTAGGTACTTTCACCATAAATATTTTTGCCTTAGACATCTTTGCCACAAACATTTCGGAAAACATTGTTGCCATATAACTAACTAGCTGTGAGACAATTTTGCCATAAAAACAATAAAATGACTGGTTGACAGAGTTTTTTTGTTTGGTTGGTTTTAAATGACAGTTTTGTTTCATTTGTCTATTGACATAGTACTGACATTTTTGAATTATATATAACAAGAGAGAAATTCTGAGTTGTCCTAAATTAAATTATAGCAGGTCAGAGAATAAGAGAAAGAGACAAGGGTAATTAACCAGTTATTGCTGTGAGTTAACTATCAAAAGATTGCTCATATTACTGAATGTACTGGAACTTTGAATCATCTTCCAGGTGTCTAAGAAGAAATAGCCAACACCAGGTGCCACCATCCCCTGCACATGCATAACCTTTTAGGACTGTTGCTTACAAACAATCAAAAGCAGTAAATATTTATTCCTTATGGACTATGCACCTACCCTAGAATTGCCCCCACTTCACCTTTTCCAACACTCCGTATCTGTAGCCAATGTAAATTCTTTCAAAATAACTTTCATTATTGAAAGGAGCCCCATCAGCTCCAGGATGGTAGACATCTTGTCTTCCCTATCTAGCTCCGCCATGGTGGTTTAGACTGCGTGCCCAAGGACCTGGTCCTTTTTCTGGCTAGCATGTGGCCAAATAAAATCCTTTTTCAGGAAAAGGTTTCAGTTCTGAATGTTTTTAATGTATTCATTTTAGCCCTCATAATGGTCTATACTGTGGCATGTCCTATAATATTACATTTAAAATCAAAGATCTATCAACTCTATAAAATCAATATCCCCCTGGCTTATCCTTCACCAGCTGAATAGCTAATAAACAGGTATTGTAATGTTAAGCCATAAACTCTTCAGAAATATCATTTATTTTCAACAAAACAGAAAAGACCCTCAAACTAAACCTCTTACTTGTTAGACAAACAGGTTAACCTCTGGAATATCTTTTAAATACGAATGATTATTTGCGATTCTTATATGGCACAGATGAGATGCTGAAGAATAATTTGGGGAATCTGGGAAAACCAGAAGAAAGGGGAATTACAAAATTATTTGGAGTTTAGGATAGTGGAAGTTCAAGGTTACTCTCAATCACTGCAAACCCCATGTTTGCAGTTTGGTAAGCTCTGTATTACAAAGAGAGTCAGTACAGATTTAAGGAACTGATTTGCATCCCTGGAAAAGTACTTCCAAGCTTTCCAACCAGGCATCACAACAACCACGATTAACTAACCAGCTTTACCTCTATGGTTTTTAAGATGGATGTTTTCAGTCCTGTGTATTTCTATTGGGATGTTCCAATTTTGTTCTTGTTCACCCATACAAGTGCCCATCCATCCATTCATTAATTTTAACTAGCATTTAATAGACATTATAGCATAATGGATAAGATCTTGGACTCTGGCACCAGATTTCTTAGATTCAAATTTTGGCTCCAGTATTTTTAAGCTCTGTGACCTTGTGCTAATCAGTTAATCTCTCTGTACCTCAGTTTACTCATTTGAAAAAAGCCGATAATATTTCTTACCTCAGAACTGTGATGATTAAATTAATAATGTAAAAACAGTTAAAATAGTATCTGGTATACGTTAATTACCATATAAGAATGAATATCATTGTGAGCATGTACTCTGCGAATGCCCTGTTGAAGGACACATGGAAGACACATAGATTAACACATCGATCATGTTTTCAGGAAGCAGTAATGGAGAGAAGACGTGAACACAGATAAATGGCACATTAGGTAAAAAGTATATATCACAAGAAAGATATAACTACATTGGTATGTAGTTAAAAGAAGGACGAGGTTAATTTTAGCTATGAGTCACAGAGGGCTCCATGATCAAATGAATACATGATACAGAAAAAAAGAACTTGGCTTCCACATTCTCACAGCCCAGTTGTACATGTGGGTTTCAGGGGTCTCTATGGTTCATTATCCAATGTGAAGTGTACAATTGGTTGCTTTTTGTGATGGAGAAATATTAAAAGCAAGGTTTTTCTACTTTGTATACACAGAATTCCAGCACACATATGTTGGAAAAGTTGACTGGGGAGTTATGCTGAGCACAGCACTCAGGAATTCTAGTAAAGATTCTGTGTAGGGGGTTCCTGGAGGACAAGGGCAATTCTCCTGGGTGTCAGTCATGCTGAGCCTTTTTTTTTTTTTTTGGAAGTTTCTCGAACTAGTCTTACTTTTTCTCCTTCCTAGGCATTGTCACAGGCATTGAATGTTCTCTCTTTTTCTCTTCTCCAATCCAATTCTAATTCACTTCCTCCTGGGATCCATCTCTTCTTTGAGTTAGGAGCTTCTTCCTGTTGAATACTCTGGAGCACCCTGATCTTTTCTTTCCATAGCACTTAGCTCGCCTTGTTGTTGGGAATTATTTAATACCACTCCTCTCCACTTGAATGTTAGTTAGCTACATGAGTGTAATAACCATGTCTATTATTTATTCTCTCTTCAGGGCTCAGTAAACATTTGTAAAATAAATACATATTGAGTAAGTATAAGACAAAAAAAAAACTAGTAATATTAAGTTGCTTAACATTTTATGCCAGCTGCCTTAAGATTGTTGAAGAGTGATGTGGCAACAAAGTTGGCCTTTCTGGCTGTAGTGAGTGTGGGTATGGGACCCAGACTCTGCTAATAATGTCTCATATTCCTATTTCTATAAAACTTCTCCCTCGTAGTTTTCTAAAAAGAACCACTGGAGAAAATCCCGTTTTTCTTTGATTGTACAGCTTTAAGAATGTAATCCTGGAGCTGAATACACAGAATAAATCTATTATCTAGAGAGAAGAGAAAAAAATAAGAGGTAGGGGAGGAAAGGTAGGGACAGAGGATGGTTTAGATTCTAGTTTTTAAGATCCATAAAAGCTGTTTTTGTTTGTTTGTTTGTTTGTTTGTTTGTTTTTCTCAATTCATCTGTAGCATCCTTTTTTCTCAAGCTAGTTTTTGTTGAGTTTTTGTGGAATGTGTGTGGAAGAACTGTAACTATAAACACATTTAGCATGAATTTGTGCTGGGTAAAGGTAAATAAATGTCAACGATTTGTTTGGCTACAAGGTCAACCATGGTTGGTAGGGATGGTGGTGGTGGTGAGAGAGTTGAACCTTTAAAAATGAATAAAAATTAGTCAGGCCAAGTACATTTTTTTGAACTGTTTTGTTTGCCTAAGTGGTCCAAGACATGCAGGTAGTCCTGAGTTGCCTAGCTAGGTACAGACAACAGACTAGACTAGTGAGGTGGGGAATAAAACAAATCCCACCAATTTTTTAGAAATAGCTAAAACAAGATTTCATACTCTTTATTAAAGTGTTATAAGATAAAATCCTAATTCTTTCTTTGAGCAGCAATACTGGCATGGCTTCAAACCAGATGCACTAAGAAACTCAAAGAAATGTGAGATCCCCGCCCTACAGAGATCCCCACAATTCACCTGAGGGAAGAATAAACCATAAATATGGAGACATTTCTACAGCTCTAAAATAAAATAAAAAAAAAAAAAACACTAGCTCAATAATATAATTAAAGGTAGAGAGTAGTGTGTATTATAGCCAAGAGAATAGGACAGGGAACATTAGAAGAATTTAAGAGAATGCAAAGTCACTTCAAGACAGATTGGTCAGGATAAGGAGCAGGGCTTAAAATCAGGATAGGGTGACACGAGGAGCCCTTGGCTGGACTGAGTGTCAAGGATATGAAGCACTGGGGTTGGTGGTTCCTTGGGGGAAACAGAAATAAGAATAGTAACAGCAATCTAGATCCATGATATGTAAAATCAGACCAGGTAGTAATCCTGGGCAAGCATCTTGATGTGGTGAGCCTCTTTTCTTCATTGTAGAAGTGGGCGTGTTCACACTTGCCTCTCAAGGCAGCTAGATGGGTTAGAGCCAACGAGGCCTATGTAAGCACCTGACTTGCAATAGATGCATGATACATGTAGAATTTGTTGTTCATATTTACCTGTTGCCAGTTATCCTTTTGATTCTCTTTTAGCCAAATTGACAATGTTTTAATTTTAATCTCCAACTGGGAGGAAGCCTGAGTTGCCTCTCAGTGCTCCTTCCAGAGTGCTGGGGTTCAGGCTTTGTGGAGTGACCTGGGTGTGAAGGATCAAACCTCAGAAAACTAATTTCTGAACTGGCTTGCCTCACCCAGGGGATCCTCCAAGTGGCATATTTTGGAAATGCTTACAACTTTCCTCTCTCTCATCCTCATCAACATGCCAACACACCCTTTAAAATGCCCTCAGATCCCGCTTCCACCAGACAGCATAACAGTCAAGCTAATTAATGGTCTGCCTGTCCCTTCACAGTCTAAGTGTGCACTCCCAGTGGTTTAAAGGAATGGAGGAGTCAGGAGCAGAGGGGGAGAATTTAAGGCTTCTGGGACTTGACCCTGAAGCTGTCTGAACGTCAAGAGTCAAAGAAAATCCAGGGAAAAATGGCAGGTTCTGTTCTAAGATCAACCCCCAATCAATATGGTACAATTTCATAGCTCATTATTCCTCTGTGTGCCACAGCACAATTGGGGAGGGGGAGGGGACAATGATGGAGGCTGGGAGGAGGGGCAACAGCGGAGTCATATGGAAGCAATTAGAGGAGCCTTCATTCAAAAAAGCATTAAGGTGCTTGTAGCACTGAAGCTCAAGTGACCCCTAGGCTGGGACCATAATTCACCAACACTTAATACCATTTACCCTGCAGATGTGCGTTTTATACAGAAATATCAGCTTACCACTTTGAAAAATTAACCTATTGAAGGCTGTCAAATTCTGACGCCCTCATGGGGGTATTATATATTGTCTGCACAGCTCTCAGCTTTGCCTTTTACCCCCAGAATCAAGGATGCCGAGGTTAATTGGGAAATGAGGTGGCTAACGAGGAGGTGGAGAACAGTAGAGAAATGAAGATACAGAAATGCTAGTCGTTCCAAGAAGAAAATATTTTCTTTAGTTCCAAAAAAGAAATTTTGGGGGAAGTATTACCTCACCCCCCCACCCACCCACGCTTGCCAACACTGACACACACACAGATACACACACTCTGTATCTAGGAGTTCTAACTATGAAAGTCGAGTTTATAAAAGAGAGGGTAGAATAGGAGCAGGAGGAGGATGTGGCTAAGTGTGTTAGTGTGTCTAATTATGACATAAATGAAGAATTTCCTTATAATGGTGTTAATAAAGCTGTGGCTAGTGTAGTAATCCTATTTGGGTTAAGTAGATGTGTTTTTTGACTTTCTAGGAGAATGTGATGCCAGTAAAAAAATTAGTATCAATTTTACCCATCCAATGAGTATTTAAAAATGTCAATATAAAGTGTTTTTGGAGTTGGCAGAAATGGGTACCCTCTGACAATGCAGACATGAATCAGTTCGACAAAGTGAAACCTTCCTGTAGAGTAATATAGTAATAAGTACCAAAGACCTTAGAAT